>JAWWEQ010050946.1:0-10778 GCA_035583055.1 Torymus tubicola
GAGTGTGAATTATAACAGCACCCCGATCTAAAACGAGAAAAAAATTTCTAATTTTCTTTTTAGTTTATATTTAATATACATGTAAAAATACATGTTTCTTATTAAAATTTAATCATAAAATTTAGTAAAATCAGAAAGCCCTTCTCAGGGCCCCCAGCTTGATACTGTACTCACCGCTCATGTTACCTTTAGGGTTCATACCACTTTATCACTTTAAAATATCGATATTTTTTTAATGGATTTCGAAAGGAAAACATATTAAAAATGCTGTGTAAAAATTTCATAACGATCTGATCACTGCAAGTGTGTTTTGTCGAGTTTAGTTTGGCGCACTCTACGGCGTGCAGGTCGCGGCTTCAAACTTTAAACTCAAAACCACTTTTTTCCGGTTGGCGTGCACGATTTCTCAAAATGTATTCAACCGATCATTACCAAATTTTGACCACGTCTTCGTTACATGTATGGCTATCGCCGGAACTAGAATTACGTTAAAATTTCAATTTTAACTATATTTATCAACCGAAAAAAGAAGCAAAAAAACCCGATTTTCGAAACGATTTTTTTGAACAGTCGGCATTTTGTTATTTTTGCATGAAACTTAATTATCCTAGTTCCGGCTATAGCCACAGTCCTACTGAATCTTAATTTTTTGAATTTTGTATTTCCGATGATTTCTCGCTTAAAAATCATGCACGCCATCAACATCCATTTTTTAGAGACGCTCAACGATTGTTACAGTTGTACATAAATAAACAATGTAAAATTAAAAAAAAATTGTTTCCTATACCTTAAGGGTGCCTTACCGAAAAAGATTCATACCGATATCTGTTATAGAAACTATAAAAAAAAAATCATAATTATAGCTTAAATTTTAAGCTTGTAAAGTGGTATGAACCCTTAAGAAGTTCCAAAATTAAACGGTTACGGTATTAAAAAAGGTTTCTTCTAAGAGATTTTTCAAAATAAAACTAAAGATATCTGTAGCGTCCCAGATGCGTCTGGCACGCTCGATGTATAACTATGAAATAAAGAGTCTTACAAGGGGAACACCAGACGACAAATAATGAAACACGTGTTTCAGGATTTTTCTGATTGGGTGCCTTCTGGTCCGAGATTCAAGCTATTTTAAAGTCTAAAATGAACTATTTTTTATGAAAATGGGGTTCCTTTCCTTAGTCATAGTGTTCTCGATTAAGTAAAAAGGTCGATTCAGCACAATAAAATTGTGAAGCCGCGTATACGATAACCAAAAAGGGGTTATTCGGGGTCGCATTTATCTATCCAAAGTGATTACTCTGTAGAAGGAAAGATCACGGGATAAGTGTACGAAAAGGTACACTTATGGACGGTGGGCATAGAATCAACCATATAGATACCTCGAAAAGGAGGAAGTATGCAAGAAAAGAAAGAGAGAGTGAGTGAGAGAGAGAGAGAGAGAGCATGGGTAGAAACGAATGTGCGCGACTTCCAAAATTATGTTGTTAAGTAACGCGTTTCATATGTGACCTCCGACCAAGTCACATCTACGTTAATAAAATCAAAGTTCAAAGATATAAAGCTTAAGATTTCTTGTGCGCATTTCATTTTGTTACACATCGCTTAACTAATATTTGGGTTGTGTATATAGATTAAAAGATGTATAAATGGAGAAAGAAAAATCTTTAATTTAAGCTTTGTCTTGTTAAAAAATGTCAATTTTTCAAAAAGTTAAAGAGAATCAAATATAGTAAGAAGACAGCTTAAAATACCACCCATTAAATGCTTTTAAAAGATAAGTAATAGGGTAAGAAAATGACTATAAATTACTCATGAACTCATTGCAGCAATCGTCTGGAGGGCAGCGGCTTTTCCTCCTAGTTCCCTGTTGAGTATTAGCTACGAAAGCTTCCATAATCAATAACATAAAAGAGCGAGTTTTTCTCTGTCGCAATTAAACGCGACTATCCCAACACCTCTTTCCTGTTTTGGTGCTTATAGCTGCAGGCTTTTTCCTCAAACACACTCTTGCATGTGTTATCAATTTGACATCCCAATTACTTTATAGTATCAGATGATAATTTATTTTATGTACAGGACTACTAACCATACAATGAAATCAATCGTGTGGAGTGACAACTAAACGTTCTAGGACCAATATAACGAATTTGAAGAGAATAAAAATTATTTTTCCACACGGTAAATGTATAAATGAATTTTTACAGGTTGCTCTTATCTTCTGTATTGCCGGTGCATGCAGACGCGAAGAACTTACCAATATGATAACGAAAGATGTTAAAGATTGTAATAATTTTCTATTAGTGACTGTGCCAAAAACAAAAACAGGCATCCAGCGATCATTTACAGTTACTGGAGATTTTTACGGCCTTTGCAAGAAGTACATGACATTACAACCGCCTGATGTGCAAACAAACCGTTTTTTTTACTATTCAGAAAAGGAATTTATACTCATCAACCAATTGGCATAAACACCATTGGCAATATGCCTTCAAAGATTGCACAGTATTTAAAGCTTAGCAATCCTGAATTATACACAGGTCATTCTTTTAGAAGAACCTCTGCAACTCTGCTAGCCGATGCTGGTGCTGATATAACAGTGCTCAAAAGACACGGCGGTTGGAAAAGCAATTCTGTTGCTAAGGGATACATTGAGGATTTGAGCAACGAACAAGCGGAAAATAGGGCAGGAAATTGAACAGAGTGTCGATCGCTTCAATAAACCAAGAAAGTCATCAAGTGCAAACACATCCAGGGCCAAGTTCAACACACAAAAATGAAGAGACTACTAAACGAAAAAAAATTAGTAATCAAGAACCATTTTCAAATATAAACGAAATTTCCTCGTCAGATATAGAAGAAGATAATTTTGAAAGACCACCCATACAGAAACATCGTATATATGCATCCAATTGTATAAACGATTAAAAAAAATAAATGTCCGACTCGGATAAAAATATTACGTTAATTTTCAACAACTGCAATGGTATAACAATAAATTTTGATGTAAAACCTGAACTATAATAATTCTAATTTAAAAAAAAAATTGCTTATAAACATAATTCTTTGAGTTTTCTTACAGTATTTATATAAATAACTTTTTTTGTTTTTTTTTTTTTTAAGCCAAATACTGTATCTTTAATTGATTTATTTGTTCAAATAAATAAAAGTATAAAATGTTATATTTGTTTTTATTTTCTGGTCCATTATTCTCAAATTCTCAAACCGTTGAATTGTTTATTTCCCATAATTTTTTCTGACCCTCATAGGAGGCTGCGTCGAATCGAACTTCCCGCACCTTGTGTGAAAAAATAGTGTACGCAACTCGTGCGGGAAGTAGGTGATCTCGCTCGGGCGACAACTTCGCCCGTGCGGGAATCACCTGCTTCCCGCACTAGTTGCGTAATGTACTAGAACTTGTGAAAAAAATTGCTTTGAATAAGTAGCATTAATAAGTATCTAAACAGTACAAGGGGAGACTCGGATAAAACAGAAATAGTAAGTAAGAAAAATAAATATAAATATATGTCCCTCATTTCCCAATATTTTTTTTCGCCGTGCCGCCCCCTAGATATCTTATTTATGCTAAAAAATGAAGATTGCCGTTGGAAATTGTGAAAAAAAAATTTTTTTAACCATACCTAAACTACAAAACGTGTTTTCAGTTCACGTATACGCATTAATTAATCTAATGTATTTCATTTCTTAACTGTATTTAAAAATAACTTTAAATGATTTAACTATGACATTTTTTCCATGTAAAATTCGGCGTAGAATATGAAACTTCATTTATTTTGGACCAAAACTTACATATAACGCACTTTTATGTCAATTAAGGGCAGTTTTTTGATGATTTTTTGAATATAAGTGCCCTTTACGCTTGCGAAAACTCTTGTAATTAAATAAAAATAGCAATCTTTAAGTAAAATTCGACGGGGAATTCGTATCTTTACTTATTTTTGACCGAAACTTAAATGTCATAGGGTAAAAATTACGTTTACATGAATTAAGGGCAGTTGATAGTGTTTTTTTTTGCACAAAAGTGTCGTATTAGAGGATCTCACTCGTTTTGTTTCATACTCTCGACCACCTCCATGAGACTTTATTTGTCACAATAACTTCTGGGTTTGAAGTTACGGTTAGCATTGGACCCAGGAGCATACCTCGACCGCGGTCGTTTAGGTATATCTCTCTGTTCCTTTGCTTTGTTTAACCTATCAGGGCACTCTCTGCTAATATGCCCGATATTTCCACATTCATAGCACTTTTTGCCATCGTTTGTGCAAATATCACTACGATGTCTGTGACCTCCGCAATTGTAGATCCTTTGCATCGTCTTCTTCTCACTCGTTTAAATCTTCGTTGCCTCGTATTGTAGAATAAAAGATTTCAATTGCTCATAAGAAAGATCTTTGACAGTCATTTCTTTTGTCTAAAAATCCATCTCTTGCACTTGAGGGAACGATGTTACAATTATACCCAAGAAGGCATCCTTTTTATCACTTTCAGGAAGTGCAGGTGAATCCTGCAAACTCCCGTAATTACGCACCGTTTCATCGAACCGATCCTAAAAATCTGCAGCCTTTGCTTTATTACGATTGTATTCCATGTTAAACAAACGCTTCTTAATTGTCATGGAAGTTTAATTAGCTTTGTGTAATTTTATCTCTCTTAACTTCTTTAAAATTTTAACACGATCCGTGATATTCAGAACCTTAGAATAATACCTTTGATCAATCCTCTTAATTATAATGTCTTCTAACTTTAAAAGTATGTTTTTCTTTGGTTGCACATTAGGATCGATTATATACAAAAGATAATTAATTCTTAATTCTGACCGTAGAAAATAGATAAAGTGCTCCAAAATTGTTTGGTGAGTCAACTTATATTCTCGTTTATTAGAGTCTTTGCCAACTATTTCGACTCTAATCTTTTCGCTGAATTCTTGAATCACAGTTTGATTGGAACTCCCGTTAACATTCGTTTTAAGGCCCATTCGCTTTAGTCTTTTCGTGAATTAATTTAACGATCCCAGATATATCAATATTCGATCTTTCAGATGCACCAGTATTATCGGGCAGTGTGGCAGAGTTACTCTCGTTAGTTTTCTCTTGTTCACTAGTTATTGTGCTCCGATTGGTTTTTGAAGCACTCAACAAAACTTTCATATACTGATTTAATGACTTAATCAGTTCCTTCGCAGTCAGCGTGAACGCTGTGATTGTATTTTCTCCCTTAGCAGTTATCGTTGTTAAGTGAACTAACATGACTGCAATATTTTCTTAAGCTACAGCAACTCCTTCAACGCTATTTGCCATTAAATATGACCTCACGAATTTCAGCGTTATCGATATCGTAATTTTCATTTCACTCGTTCGTATCAATTCGTGATTTATCAGCTGATTTATCAAGCGATTTGTCATGCCAAAATATCATCTATGATTCTGCCTGGATACTGCCAAAAGCTTACGTAATTTAAAGATCAGCTTCTTCAGTAATGGAAATTGCCTATCCAGATGTTTTACTCCATAGATGAGTTAAAAAATGCACGATTGGAAGAATTTTGCACAAATTTTCAAATTTTACAAATTTTGTAGATGAGATATCAGTTGATTTGTCAGCTGATTTCCTTATCAATCCATTCATTATCCAAAGTATCAAAAAAATTAAATTTTCCAAAACTTTTTTTTATTCTGACAAAATTTGAGGGTATGTTTTTATTGATTCTAAGATATTTTTATTCTTAGATAATTTGTGCTAAATCAATAGTTTCCGTGAAAAAAATTAGCTTATGTTTTTGTGGAAGATTTACGTTTTTGCTGCTATATTATAAAAAGGAATGATTCAATGATTACATACATTTTTCCTGTTAAACTTTAACTATCTTGATCATCCCTCATCATGATTACAGCATAAATTTTTTCGGTAGCATTGCCAAAAAAATCTAAAACAAAAATTTTTTGAAAAATTTTCACGATTTTCATGTTTAAGTCAGCCATGTTTCTTTTTGTGTTTAATCGGAATTTTAAGCCCGGATTCTGCAAGAGCATAAAATTCTACGTCGCAATATCTAAATAGTTCATTTCGATACTAGTGCGTGAAAGTGAGTTTATCCGCTTCGCTCGGGCTCAAATGTTTACATGAGGTTAATATCACCTTCTCGCCCGCGTATCGAATAGGATTTTTGGATGCGACGTACACGAAGCTTGATTTATCGCATGCTTTTTTATTCAAGCGTGTGCGAAATTAAGCTTAAGTGTTAAAAAACAAATTTTTTTTTAAAGCCGTTAACATAAAAAATAATCGCTTTGAAAGATTGCTGAAAAATCGGGGCGCTTGGTCGTTAATGGGTTAAGGTAAATCTACGTAAAAAACGTAATACTTAAAAAGGTTAATCTAAAATTTATAAAAATAATTTTTTTATTAGTTTTTTAACAAAAAAATTCTACGAAAAAAGCGTTTCCGTTACACATTAAATTAAGAAAATGCATTAACTAATTAAATGTTTATATATTTTATACATACATTCATAATCTAAACACATTCAAAAATTTTAAGTGCGATTCGCGAACTTAAATCACGCGCTCTGCTGGTAAAAAGTGTGAAAGATGCCGCTGCAAGGCGCCACGAAACGTCAGCTGTCAGTGTCGGCTGCTCTGTACGTTCACGTATTTTTATATTGGATGTGTTTGAGGTTAGTTTCATTGACATAGACATTCACTTAAGTAAAGTTGTAACTTGTGTTTGCCCAAAACTTCAACTAACTGGATATTAGATAAGTATAAATTAACTGAATAAAAATTAAACTTCTTAAAAGCATAGATACTTTGTGAAAATTTCTTTTTCAGATTTGCAGCACTAATTATTGTTAGATCCAGATAGATATTAGAAGAGGTCACATCAAGATAGTTATTCAGAGAGACTAATTATCATGAAATATGATAAAATCATCCAAAGGATTACGAGCTGTAGTTGTACCTCTAGGTGCGATAACTCTTACGTAGTAAGTTGCATATTTATTACTTTTTTTCTACTAACTAAAGTTACATATTTATTACTTTCTTTTTAATAATCTGTCACGGGGTGGTTTTTATTCACCAAATGCTTTCATCCATGCAATTTGGTGATTCGAACCCGGGCCTTTCTGTTCACTGTTCATTGATCCTGTGGCCGGTCGGCACGGCTGACCGTGACAAATCAGTCAAGCATTTTCTTATAATCAGCATTAAATTTCTCTTGTAGTAATTCAAACTTTTCTTCATATATCCAAAAAATTAAAGATTTTTCTTTTTCTTTATATGATTTCTATTTATGGAATTGGAATAGGTTTTGAATTACTATTACTATTTTTCTTTTATATGTATGTTTCTTGTGATCTTTTGAATATTTTAATCACAGCTACATATTTTATTATGTCAACTGATTGAAAATGATTATTTTTTACAGAAATTGGTACCTGCTCAACAAGTCTTTTCCTAGTTTCAATGATGTATTTAAGATATTTAACTACTTACTACTGCCAGTACTGTTTGGCAGCTTAATTAAGTCCGTGCGTGCTGATACAGAACACTCATAAGTCATATCTTTTCTTGTAATATTAATACAACATCATTTACAATATTAACTAAGAATAAGTATTTATATATTTCAGGAAGTAGAAAAAATTGAAGAGCCAAGAAGTGATTATTAGTGAAGATATGAGAGATTTTCCTTTCAAGACTCATTTCTGAAAATCTGAAATTTTAAACTTTGGCGTTACTTTTTTTTTGAGACTAGTTGATGGATTTTCATGGGATAAAGTGCAAATTACTTGAAATACATCCACCTATGGTATGAAACTCTGAATTTTTAAAATTTTTTGATAAGTATTTTGTTTTTTAACCATTTTTTTGTTGTTAATTTTGACAATTTAAATGGTTAAAAAAAATATACTTAATGAAAAAATTTTAAAAATCCAAAGCTTCATACCATAGGTGGGTGGGTGTATTACAAATATTTTGCACTTTACCCCATCAAAATCCATTAACTAGTCTAAAAAAAGTAACGCCAAAGTTATTTTCTAAAATGGACTATATTTCAGGACTAAAAGGATCAAAGGACCTCTATCTTTGTTATATTATCCAAAAATAGTTATACTTATAGTAAATAATATTTTTTTATTGATGATAATATTTTATTATCACACAGGTAATTTTGGCCTGAGTGGCCTATAGGTGATACATTCCTCAATGTTAGGCTGTGCACTTCCCTAATCGTATAAATTTAGATCTTAAATAGAGGTCATCTATTTTTTTCCCTATCTGAATAAAATTACATATAGGCTTAGCGTTTTACTCAACTTATACTAGAAACATTTCAATTTAAATTTTATTTATTTACTTATTTATTTTTATTTCAATTAAAAATTATTTTTGTTTCAAGTTATTTTTGTTTATTATTTTTTACAACAATAAATATTTGAAAAAATTTTTTTAAAAAGAATTACCTTTGGTTAATCATTTGTTGGGTGATCAGGATTAGCTAACTTAAACGATATTTCATAAAGACTTGAATCTCTTGTTAATCTTGCCCATGCAGAACCCGCATTCAAGCGGAAGCCATGCAATTTATTCGGAGAAATCAAACTTTCTAAAACTTTTAAGGGATCTGCTTCATTTTCAATATTTTCTGACTCGACTGCTGATTTTTCAGCTCTAGAAGATTTGCAGGGCTATTAAAACAATCTGATGATCTGAACAAAATTTTCTAAGAGGTAAGTCATATGCAAGGAATAACCATCAACATACATAAGAGGTTATGATCCTATGTCGCATGAGATCGCAATAATAAGGCTCGCCCTAAAAAAGTAATATTGTTTGTATGTTCATATTGGGCATTTAATAGTATAAACAATTACATTAACATATTTTGAAAAGTCATTCGCGACTCGTTTATACATTAAACATGTCTAATTGTTTATAGAAAAACTCAAAATAATTTTATGTTTTTTCCGAAATGTTCATTTTTACAGGAAATAGAAATTTTAGACCTTCTGTATAAATTCGCAGTAGAAAGGGCATCGGCAGTAATTCATACAGTTACCTTAAATCGTTAGCAACTTGATTTTAAATGTAAAGAAATACATTTCGCGCTAAAAATGGGAAATACGGCTCGAAGTCACCATCAGTTAAGGTGATGTGACACCCACGCTACTACTCAGTTCTGGGTTCCCGTTTTTCTGATTCAATTTTGAATTTTAAGAAAAAAAAACTCTTTGGTAGGTTGTGAGTTTAGCGAAGAACTATTCTTTAAATTCAAAATTGAATGAGAAAAACGAGAACACAATTTTGAGTAATAGCGTAGGTATGCACATCACTTTAAGTTCATTCTTACTAAGAGTTTTAGTTATATAATGAGTTAAAAACTATTGAGATCATATATACTGCATTTAAATAATTCAAAATTAACACATTATTTATATGATTATATTCAATTTTTAGATCTTTGCTTTTAATAACAACTCTTAATTGTTATAGGTATACGTGATATAATTTCTAATTTTCAAGTTGTACATAAAAATAAGACCACCTTATATTTTTCACTAATATTTTAATATTTTTAAAACTTTTATGATTTATATTTTTTCGTTTATTAATTAGTAAAAGTTTCATTACAGTAACAAACAATATTCAAAATTCTACGACATATTAAAATTTATTTCGAACTTGTACCGATAGCATGTTCCTTTATAGTTCCGTCGATATTTCAGATGGTTTGAGAGCTCCTCATTTCGTTCAGCCACGAAAGCATTAAACGGTCGTGTTTGGCTGTCAATGTATGTATTAGTTGGTCCGCCGAAAAATTTACGACTGTTGTTTTCAACGCTCACAGAGCGACCGTCGTGCTAATCGGCACGTCCAAGAAATCTCCGCTAAAGTTTCAATCGATAATATAATGGTGGGTGAAAAATTTCTGAAATGTTAGCAGGGAGGCCAGATTGGTTCGTGCATAGTTCACGCATTGTTTTCCTGATTTCTATAGCTATCTTTAAATTTTCGTGAAACAATGGAAACGGTGTATGTAAAATTAAGTATGAGGTCTTCATCTTCTGGTATTTTAAACATATACAATGTGGTTTAAAAACATACAAGAAGAAAATGATTAAAGAACGTTTGATGATTTTAAATATCGGTAGCTTATTTAGGATCATCCTTTAACATGAAATCATAATTTCATTACACAAAAACCTAAAAACTATCCAGAGTTTAAGCTAAAAAGTAAGTTAATAACATACAAGTTTTGTAAAGCTCGTATAAAGCTATGATCTCAGATGACATTTTTAATCCAACGGGCATCGATTGTAAAATGTATAATCTTCCCGCAGATCACAAAATTGCGTCAGACTACTACAGTGCATTAAAAGTCTAGCGTTATCACTTCCACACCATTTGCCTACGCGTAGCTTAATATTTACAAGATATTTCTTGCTGCGTGCGCGTGTGTGTGTATACGTACACACACACATACACTAAAAAATTGGGGATCAAAGCATCTCACAGAGGCACAAAGATAAACACCCGTTAATCCCGAAGAAACTTTATTGCCGTTTGTGCACGCGCGTATGGGAAGCCGAACAACCTCGTATAATATTCTTTTTCTATTTCCGTGCAATATTAACCTGAAGAGAAAACGGGAAGAGAGAGAGAGAGAGAGAGAGAGAGAGAGTGAGAGAGAGAGAGAGAGAGAGAGAAACGGATATACTTACTCGCCAATATTTTTACTTTTTTTTTAAAAGTAATTTTAGA
>JAWWEQ010050947.1:0-10774 GCA_035583055.1 Torymus tubicola
AATGTGATTTTTGAATTGATTATTTTAATTTTATTTATTTCTACAACTGTGGTAGTTTCTATTAGGTTATTTTCAATCTACATAACTACTCCATCGTTTTGGTTTATTTTGCTATTGTTATAAAATATTTATATACTTGTATCATTTTTAGTTCCATGCTTTGAGTTCCATGCTTTGAGTCATTTAGTTCCATGCTTTGAGTTACTGTAATGGCAGTTAGGGCACTTATGATTTTCGCTTTTACAAATGCTTGTTTTGTGTTGTTCCGAACATTTTAAATAAGTAGTAGCATTCTTACACTTGTATCCATTATGGCCACATCCACCGCAGTTGTAGCATGGTTTTATATCTATGATATTGTATATTTTACAACTTTAGTATCCAATATATATTTTATTGTTATTATTAAAATGAACCATTTTTTTTGTATCTATTTCAAGGCTATGTTATACACATGCAACGATATATATAGGTACACCTAACGTTCCCACAGAAGTTCCTATTTTCAAAACCCCGAGCGCATCAAGAGTTACGGTTATCCCCTCCAGGCAGATGCACACGGCGAATACAGCAATGATGGTACGCAAGTGAGAGGGTCGTCGAGCGGCAAACTGTGGCGCTATCTCGCGAGGCATGCAGCCGTGGAAAGTGGCGCACGCTTAACGGATATCCAGCAACGCGTTTTTACGGGTTATGTTCCGGCGTGGCGCTTTGTAGGTTAGGCGCCACGTGGCTATGAAATTGCACAATTCGCGGATTCTCACGATCGCCTCGTTCAACCCTAACTGTTAGCTGACGAGAGTGTAGTGTTGCGAGAGCAACGATGTATTTCGATTTGTGTTCGATTGTATTAGGATTCGTGTTCGAGCAGTCGTAGTGACAGGACGTGTTTATAAACATTAGCTCGATTCTATACTTAAACAGTAAACGGTGGATTTTATTTGTATATTTTAGATTATAAATTTGAATTTGGGCTAACTTTTATCAAATTAAGAATGCCGGAAGAAAAAGCTTTCTCTGCCCCCTTGCCAAGGGCTCTATCAAAGTGGAGGATGCTGCACGTAGCACTAAGTGCAAAGTGTACTTTCACAGCTCGTGCTCTTCCAAAGCTGGGCCATTACCAGACGGCTCCTTTAAAAAGTGCTATTAGGGTGGTAGCAAGATGCATTCATCTAGTGCTGCTATGTCACGTCCTTCCTCGTCTTCTGAACCCTCAACATCCAACGCCGGTCCAACTCTCGAAACTCTCCTGCAGATTATGAAGAGTCGATTCTATCTGGTCGATGCTAAGCTCAACGAAGTCACGGAGCTTAGATCTAAAGTGATGGCGGTTGAAGAATGCCTGTCGGTTGCTGAAAGTGCTCAGTAAAAGTGCATATCAGATGTTGATGCGGTAGCCAAAGAAGTGCAAGATAGGCTTGACCGCGCATGCAACGTTCTAGTTTATAAGCTCCCCGAGTGATTGGAGGACGGGGCTGTATCTGACCTGGGCTCTGTTAAACAGCTATTTGGAAATGCCCTGAATGACGGCATTGTAGTCAACTCGGTGAGACCCTTGGATAAACCGTTGTCAGCTTGGTTCGTCCATCTTCGCATAATGACGTCATCAAGGTTCTTCGTGCTCGTACCAAATTTCCATCTCATATTGTTGTCTCCTCGGACAAAACGCCAAGCCATCGTAAACATTTGAAGAAGCTGCGAGCTGAAATTATGAAATTAAATATGGAGAATCCGATCCACCTCAGAACTATCAAATATGTGAATGGTACTCCGACTATCGCTGACCAAGGAGCTGAGGCAGTTTCAAAAAACTAATTCATGTTGCCCAACGCAGTCTTATCTTATACTACCAAAACGCTCGTTCGTTAAATCATAAATTAAGTTTCTTAAGATCGAATACTTTTCATCTCGCTACCTGCCCCGATATCCTCGTTTTCACTGAAACATGGCTTAAACCATATACGACTTCATCTGAACTTGGTCTTCAGGAATTTGTTGTGTACCGTCGCGGCAGGAACATTACAGGAGAGGATACTGCAAGAGGTAGCGGAGTTCTCGTTGCTGTGGCAGATAATTACAATTCGTCTCTCATGGATATCGACTCAATCTCTGAATCGTTATTTATAAAAGTTAACGCATTTGATACCAATTTCATAGTTACCGGTACCTACATTGAGTCAGGAACCAATGAGGCTGCATTTAACAGCTTTTTCACTAAACTTGAAACTGTGAGCCTACAATTTCCCACTTACGAATTTATCATTTGTGGCGATTTTAATCTTCCTGATATTTCTTGGCGTAACTCAGCACTTCGTTTTCAGCCGTTCAACTACATTTCGCCATCTGTGTTATAGTGTGCTAAACTTGTTCTTGACACATGTAGTTTTCTCGATACTTGCCAACTCTTACCTATACATCCGATTAAGGGGTATACGTTAGTTCTACTTTTTACCACGTTCGTTAATTCTAGTATTGAGGACATCCGCGAAATTATTGTCCCAGTTGACCAGCATCATTCTCCAGTCTGGATTAAGTTTAACATATCGTGTAACGGTACGCATACTACCTATTCCAGGGCTGGTCGGCGTGGATTTAACTTCACAGATTGTGAATACTCACATATAAACAACATACTGTCTGAAGTAAATTAGGAGGCCACTCTTTCCAGCGAAGATCTTGACATCTGGACGTTTTTATATAAACTCAAATCTGAAAACGCCATGCCCTCGGATATGGTTCACGCTGACAAGGTAGCCACTAAAGCTTCAGAGGTTTCCGATCTATTTTCGAGCTATTTTGGATCGGTCTATACCAGGGAAATCTTGGAAAACATCCCGCTCGTTGACTGTAATGTGGTACTAGAGTCGTTAGAAATTACCTCTTTGGACATCACCTGTACAGTTCAAGAGATGAAAAACAAGGTTAACCTGGGCCCGGATGGAATTCCAGCCTGTTTCATCAAGGAATGCTGTGGACCTCTCCTTGCTCCGCTGGTCAAACTTTATAACGACTCGCTGACAACGGGGAGTTTCCCACAAACTGGAAGCATGTCTACGTTCTTCCAATCCCCAAATCCAGCGATAGACACAATGTTACGAATTATAGGCCCATCTTTATTCTTTCTACGTTCGCTAAGATGCTAGATTGTATTATATCGCGTAAGTTAACAGAGTTTCTGTGGTTACACATAGCGCTCCAGCAGCACGGCTTTATGAAGGAAAGATCAACAGTTACCAATCTGTTGTTGTTTAATAACTTTGTCATGGCCTCCTTAGAAAATCATACGCAAGTTGATGTCATTTATATTGATTTCTCTAAAGCCTTTGACACGATTAACCACCGTAGACTATTCGATAAATTATGGAATGTAGGCATTCGAGGCGAAGTACTTCACAAATGGATTAATTCATATCTTTCAAACCACAGCCAATCAGTTCGGGTTCTTAACTCCATCTCCAATAGTATTGTGTCAACCTCGGGGGTGCCGCAAGGCTCTCACCTTGGCCCCTTGCTGTTCATCATTTACATTAATGGTGTTGTTAATATCATAAAGACATCCTCCTCTCTAATTTATGCTGATGATTTGAAGATATTCAGACAAGTTGCTTCTCCCTTAATGCTTTTCAACTACAGCGCGATCTTCACAGACTTGAAGAATGGTCGCTCTCCATTGGGCTCTCCATAACCATACTCTTCAAGCCGTTGCCAAAGCCCTCAAGACTTTGGGATTTATCAGATGTTCGACAGCTGATTTTCGCTACACGGAAACCCTCATCGCCCTTTTTAGGTCGCTTGTTCTTCCTCATCTCACTTATGCATCTGTCATATGCTCACCTAACTATAAAAACAACTTCAAGCCATTGGAAAGTATCCTTCATAGTTTCTTGAGACTACTGGCATGCAGATCGGATCATCCAATGCACAACTTCAATCACGATTACTTTCCACTTATGTGTGCCATCAATCTCTCATCCATCCGTTCTATACATTATTATCATGACTACAGCTCCGCTGTACCTAGACTGAGGCGGCTTTGGAATGTGCTTCCTAGCGAGACTAGTAATACAGTGTCACTGGGCCTATTCAAAAAATCAATCGCTCATCTAGTGTTTTAATTATATACAATCTATTAGTTATTTAATATGTACCGTTACTGTTATTCTCTGTAATAAGGGTAGTTATTCCCGTAAAGATAATAAAAATAAATAAATAAATTTGTAATCTACCTCACAGGAGGCACCAAAAATGTTCGCGATTTCTCCGACTATCGAGCGCGTGCTCTGGAAGATGCATCGCTATTGATCGGGAGGATAGGATGAGAAAACAAGGCAGATTAAATTTAAGTACCTTGGCTTTATTCCGTCGGTGACTTACAGCATATGAGAAAATTTGGGTTCGTGTGCATGGTGTAGTGTGAGAGTACCTGTACAGGTAGGTGCGAACGCGTTGCCAGACTCCGTATCACTGATTGCTTCAGCGCAATCAGCGCGACGCGCGCAACGAAGTGACGGTCATGACGATGTCGCGAATGGCAATATAGTGAGCGCGACTATAATGACAATAAATTGGCGAGTATAATGATATAATGTGAAAGTCATGAACATTTATTATGATGTGTTACCCAAACCTGGCTTAATTCTGGAGTTGATTATAGTTCCATTGTGTACCTTTATAATTACATTCTTTTTCATCGTGATCGTAATAAATCTGGTGGTGGTGTCTGTTCTCTGTTTGTCGGCTGGTACCTGGATTCGCAAACCAGGTAACCCAGAATATCTATTCTATGAAGTGTCTGCTAAAAGTCACCCACCTTTCTTTATTGCTGTAGTCTATGTCCCTCCTCATGTTCCTTTTCTTCATGCTTTCACTCACATGCATGATTACAGCACGAAAATCATACTCGGTGACTTCAATGCAGATCAGCTGAGCTCTTCTGATGAGGCGAATTTCATCTGCATGTGCATTGAAGAGAATGGGCTTCGCTACGCACCATAAATCCTGCTCTGGCACCTGGCTACATCTTTGACATATCTCTCTCCATTGCTGCGCTACTAAATCTTCGGAAACCGAAACACAGCAATCTCTCAATGTATACAAAGATTAGGTGACTCGGGCATCCGCTACGAGGATCATCACGTAATAAAATAAAAAATTATATTAATACGATTACTTTGGCTATGATAGTTTTAGTTTACTGGACAAGTTACTTATGATTAGAAATTTCAAACGTATGTTATACAATCGAAAAATAAACTTCACTCCATGAGGTGAGAGTCCACACTTAACTACCAAAGTATGAAACATGAATTCAACTATGGTATATTTATACCTTAGCAAATTACCAGAAGTATTGCTATGAGATTCATCTGATCAACAGTGTAAATAAAACTATGGTTAAAGGTAAAGCTTAAAACATACTTGCAGACATATTTTTATTCATACTTTGAGCCATAACTTTAGCCGTACTTCACAGTATCCTCTAGTCATATTACTTTTTCATATTTTGGGTCCTTTATATAATTTTAGAGTTTGAGATAATCTATTTTTTTCTTAAATGATCTCGAATCCCGATCTCGAAATCGAATATTGAAAGTAATGAAAGACGAATGTAGGCGCGCTGATTAACCCTAGCCATACCTGAAGTTGTACTTACAATACCTGAAATACATATCGTCATGATTACTACGGGCTTTAGAATTATCTATTGTCATTTTGGATGAAGTTGATAAGGTCTGATCCTACATCAAAGCTTCTGGTTCTAGTTGCAGCTATGAATGAAGTTATACTTTTACAAATACTTGTAGTCATAATTTGAACCATACTTTGTGCCATACTTTAAATCATAGACTTAGTCATACATTGAGCCATACTTTAAATTATACGCCTAGCCATACTTGGAGCAATACTTTGGGCCATACTTTGAGCCATACTTCAAGCCATACTTCGTACCATACTTTTTTTAATCCGTAATAAAAGTATATTTTTCAATTCGTAATAAATATATTAATACAATAAATATAAATACAACAAGAAACTAGAAACAGAAACATAACAATAATATAAATATAATCAATAAATAAATCACAAAAAAATAATTAGACAATGCTCAAACTGTGCGCCTTCTTCTTCAATACATATTTGTGCACGACCCAACAGGTCTTGCGTTGCTCTTTTTATCATATCCTCAGGTACAGTAATTGGATGTTCGTGAATACGATTGCGTAACGTTGCGTAACGTAGCGTTGCGTACGATCCATTTTTTCTGGGGCCGCATTATGATAAACAGTTTCTTTTGAGTGGCCCCAGAAAAAGTAATCCAGTGGATTAAAATCTGATGAACGAGCAGGCCAAGGCGTTGGCCCTCCGCGTCCATTCTATCTATCAGAGAAACCCTTATCCAGATGGTTCCTGACATCAATCATATAATGGGCAGGTGCCCCGTCATGAATGAAAATCATGTTTTCCTTTTCGTTTGAAGTAAGTGCTTCATCTAAAAGCCCTGGTAAAACATCTTCAAGAAATTCCAGGTTATTTTGCTCATCCAATCCTTGTGGTATTTCGCATGGTCCTATGATTTTATTATTTATTATTCCTTTCTATATATTTATAGAAAATTGTTGCTGGAAGCGTTATAGAACAATAAAAAAAATTAATTGTAAGTACTAAAATATTGTACTTGTAATATTCTGAAATAATACTTATGTAAGAGCAAATCTCATTTAAACATGAAACAACGTGGTACCAAAAATTAATGAAAACTTTTTGGAGCATACCATTTACCCTATAAATTTGCTCAAAATGTAATAGAGAAAATAAATCGAGAGAAAATAAGCTTTTATTTGCCATTTTAATATTAAAAATATAATGAGATAGGTGTAAGCTAAACAAATTCTTATTTACTAAAATAAAATTTGATCATAGATCGACGATTGACCGGAACAAGAACGTAACTCTGCGCGTGATCGGAAAACGTCTTACCACTATAAAATTTCAGGAAAAAAACAACAATTTTTTAGTGATATCTCAACTACGTGTACGTGCATTAGTACCACACCCGCGACTTCGCACTTCTTCTCACAAGCGCATTAAAGCAGCGACAGAGTGTACATGGCAACGAGAGAGAATGAGAGAGAGATGTATTGAAATTACGATACGACCTTGTTCTGTTCAACCGTCGAGATACTTAACTATTCTAATTAAAATAAAATGTATATCTTATTAAATAGGTTACATGTTCGGTTCATTACCTTCTCGACACAGGAACAGATTTTTATAGGCCCAGTAATGCTCGTTGTGAGCATTTACCATGCCCTTTCTCTCATAGCTCGCCTCGTCTGTCCAAAGGATTCTATCTAATATTCTGGCATCTTGCTCATACTCATTTACTATGATTTCGCTAAATATTAACCGCTGTTCACGATCACCTTCTTCTTTAAAGTAAAGTAAAATCGATAATAAAGTCGTGCGCGTCTATGCAAGCGCACGTGGCGTTTTAATTCTAAGGCGAGGGTACCCTTGGCATCATTCTATTCGCTTTCCGCGAGCTAAGCAGTCGACTCACACTGTGCGGTAAATCAACTTGTAAAATTCGATACTTAAATTTTACACAAATATATTTTTTTCAATAAACTTTATTCTTTTACACTTTATACGATTGCCAATTTTACTTTACCGTTCCTAGCCAGTCTTAAAAATTCTAGGTGTGGGGTAAACAGCTAATAAGTGTGGTAAAGAACTATTGAACCCGTGTGTACCCGCGTAAAATAACGGTGAAAAAACTTTGAAGAATAGTCTAAAGGCTATTAAGTTAAGGGAATAGCAGCAGTGGAGTGTTTTCGCGGAAGCTTTGTGCGCGACGTTTGTGTGTATCGACGCGAAATCTGCTGACTGTTCAAGAAATACCTTACACACGTAAACGCTTCAATACGTTAAGAATCTTAAGGAGGTTGGGCAGATCACCGTGCGCGGGGCGTGGAGAGGGGGTCGCCTCGCTCCCCGCACCGCGATGCCTCTCACCGCGCACCCCGTCCCGCAGCCAACGAACTCGGTGTTTTATTTACGTTTTTCTTCAGTACCCGGAATTGCTATTATCTATCGTGCTCAAATTTCGTACAAACATTCTCACATATATTTGCAATATTGCTAATAGCTTTTATCTTATTCTTATCATTTTTCACGAATCGCATCTTAAGTGTTTTGTATTTTCCAAGGCACTTCGCTTAAGAACCTGTGTATAAGAGTCAAATTTTGACATTGAATACCTTTATAACCGTGTTGACAAATTATCTGAAATTTTGCATGGTTATATGAAATTAATCAAAGAATAACGTTGTCAAATTTTTGGAATGATCTTATCATTTTTACTTCACTAGCCAACCTTCTTAAGTATTTTAAGATGGACGCTTATACTGTTGGCCAGTTAAAGTCAATTTCAAGAGACACAGGACTTGCAATTTTTTTCGCCCTCTCCCGCAACGCTTTGACCCCCTGAGCGGAAGTGTACCGGGCGGAATTTCGCGTGCGTGATTTTTTTCTATGCTCATTCCGGTGACCCGAACGTAACCCAATAATAATATTTTTCTCCAACCTATATGCGCGGGAAATAGGATTTTTACAAGTATACGTGTATTTGTCCTCCCCCGCAACAGTTCGACCCGCTGAGCGGAAGGGTTCGGTTCCGGGCGGAATTTTTCGAACGGGATTTTTTTCTAAGCTTTTTTTGGTATCCTAAACTCAAACCAAAAATAACCTTTTTTCCCAACCTTTTTAAATTTTATAAATTTTTACGGGTGGGTTTTGGGGGTGTTTTATGGGGTAGTTGGGTCCTATTTATTTTTTCTACTTGTTTTGAGTACTTTTTTACCCATACGAGGCTGAATATTTCATATAAAACGAAAATCTCAATTTTAGATTTTTCCTTCACGATGAACGTTCGAAACCTCATCTCTCAATCTTGCCATGATGATATTGGACATGTAGGTGTAGATAAAGTAGTTTCGCGGGAAACGGGAAGGTTTTCTACATACCATACCGAAATAAAATGTACCATTTGACACGATCCTTATCGATCATCTAGGCCCGCTAGAAAAAACGGGAAAAGGTTTTAAACACATACTCGTAATTATAGATGCATTTAAAAAATTCACGAAGTTATTAACATGTAAGTCAACAACAAGCGGGGAAACCATTAAACATTTGAAAAAGTATATAAGAGCACATAGGACGTCACGACGTATAATTTCTGACCGAGCTACTGCATTCACTTCAGTTGATTTTAAAAACTATACACAAAGCGAAAAAATTGATCATGTTTCAATACCTGCAGCTACACCGAGAGCAAACGGGCAGGTTGAACGCCTGAATCGCGATATAACGCTAATGTTGGCTAAATTATCGGCAGATGCTAATAAATACAATCGAGTTGTCGATAAGATTGAGTTTTCAATTAATAACAGTGTATGTAGTTCTCGAAATAAAACTCCACACAGATTGTTATTTGTCGTAGATCAGCTAGACGATGCCAACGATGTTTTTGATTAAGTTTAAATAATGGCGATGATGAGCGAGATCTAAAAGCATTAAGAGATAAACGAGCGAAAATATTGTGAAGACGCAAGCTCAAAATGTAAAAAGTTACAATGTGAAGCGAAAAGGTGCACATGAGTACCAGCAGGGCGATTATATAATGAATCGTAATATAGACACTTCTGCTGGAACAAATAAAAAAACTATTACCGAAATCCAAAGGACCGTACGTTGTAAAGAATGTGTTAGATAACGATCGATACGTAAATGCTCTATAACGAAGTGTGTGCACCTGATCAAATGAAACCTTATATAAAACCGATATTGGATAAATAATTTATTTTTGTTTAATGTTCTATTTAAAAAAAACTATGGGCATAATGACGGCCGGGATGACCTTGATGTCAGGAATGGCCGAATTGTAAGCAAAATTCCATGAACTTGTGAAAAAAACATGATGCTCCAGTGCGATCTGCAAATTTCTGTTGCATTTCGTTGCGAGCCGAATGTTTTAAGCGAGCTAAGCGGTCGACTCGCACTGCGACATAAGTCAACGTGTAAACGTTCTGTACCTAAATTTTACACAATTATATTGTTTTCAATAAACTTTATTCTTTTACTTTATATTCTGTTGCCAATTTTATTTTACGCTCCTAGCCAGTCTTATAACTACTATTAATAATAATCTGTAATTTACATATTTCGTGAACACATCGATATTTATACGGGTGCTGCAAATCTTCTTTCATAACACGTTCGCACGTTGTATAGGACATGCCAACGGTTCGAGCTATCTTTCGCAAGCTCGTTGTCAGATCTTGGTCGAAACAATCTAGAATTGTTTCATCGTCCTCGGCTTTTTTCCGCCTTGGACGGCCACCATCATATCGACATTCTCTTGATTCGTATAATTTTATTAATTCCTACTTTTTTTCGAACATCTGCATTAACTCCATCATTTACCATCAACTTTTATCATTAAGTAATGTACCACGTGCCCAATTCGCGTTCGAATTTCGTGCGCTTCGTGAGCGCCCAAGTACGATTCGTATCGTAGCATATCTGGAAAGAACTTAGAAGTCTTGGTCTTCTACCACAGGCGCGAGCTTTCTCCAGAAGAACTTAACTCACACTTTGCGGGAGTATCTATCTCGAATAAAGAATGCGAAGAAAACGTAAATGACATTGTGGCACTAGCTAGTGATGAAGGCTTTACTTTTAGTAAGGTTAATTTCTCGGACGTAGTCCT
>JAWWEQ010050948.1:0-10773 GCA_035583055.1 Torymus tubicola
ACAAAGATTTTAAAAAAAATTGACCACGATCCATCAAGAATTGTGGAATCTACAGAATTTTGTCCATTTTTCCCCACGTCGTCATTAGTGCATGCCCCACAACTTACGGCTGAACTTCAAGAACCAGAAAGCAGTGGCGGCTGCAGGTCACTAAGCCGTTTTGCAGAACTGGACTCTGCCAGAGGATTCACCACCTTAGAACTCAGTGGGAAATCGCCGCCGTCATTGACGAGCTTCTTAAATTTACTCTCGCTGCCGTTCTCGTCCTTATACTTCGATTATAAACTTTTCGACTCATTTTACTGAAATGCGCGCGCTTCAGGTTGAGTTTTTTCATGTCAACTGACACATCGCGGCACGTAAGCGCAAAATCGTGCTGTGCCTACTCTTTTATCCTTTACTTCTCACTCTTTTATTGTATATTAGAAAGGTTTGGCAAAAGGTTTCTCCATTAGTAAACATGTCGATCAAATGTGTTATCCAATTATGTATTCTCACGGTGGTTTTGGATGAATGTCCAATATGAAATGATGTAATAATAAAAGTAATATATCTGCGTTACAATATTATTCTCATCGCTTTTCAGTTAGACATAATTTCAATCAATTTTTGAATTTAGGAAAATTAACGTAATAGTATGTCATAGATGCATCAGTGAAAGTGGAAAGTACGATGTTATATTATAGAAAAAAAATCAAAGTACGTTAAGAACGTTTATACTGAATTGTATAAAGGTTTAACGGATCACTTAAAGGAAAAAGAATTTGATAACGATGGAAGTAACTAAGATCGGGATAGTACATTATGTGATGTTACCCAAATTTTATTTCGTAAAGTACAATATTAGTTGTTAACGCTATGGTAGCTGTACAACGAATGAATTTTTCTTTTTCCGTCCTCTACATTTTCTCATTTTGTTTTTAAACAAGGAACAATCGGTACGTTCAGACGTTTTTCTAAATCGGAGCATTTATTCTGCGCTAACTTCACTCATCAATCTCGCTCTCTTTCTCGCACGCGCGCACGCTAATTATTCGAATTATGACTTAAATGGCGGCAAGCGCATCTCTTTGCTCGCTTGCTCCATATTTTTATATTCTTTGGAGTTTTGGCCGACTCGTTAGCCTACCGTCCGTAAATACGCCATTTTGCGTATTTACCTTGTGCTCTCTCTTTTATCGATTTTGATAAATCGGTGGAGAGAAGAACTGCGTGTTACTAGCAATCCTTTTCAAACGCCGTACACGTGTGGCTTACTTGAAATTTCCTTTCGTGGTGAGTCGACCCTTTCCAAACGGAAAAAATATGTAAAATTGTAAAATTGAACGAACTTACCTGTAAGTGAAGTTCGATTATAATTGTATGAGTGCTTCCTCCGGAAAGATCAATTGGTAGACCCCCTTCCTATGTCAATGTTGCCACATATTTATAGAGAAAAAACCCGCTCGCGCCGGCGTCCGCGCGCGGTTCGCGAGCCGGGCTTCTCATTACTTTAAAAAAATGCCGTAATGACTTGGGATTATCTATGTATAGATAATAAAGTTTGATCTAAGGGTGGGTTTGATCTTTTCGGAAGAAATGCTCATACAATTATAATCGAACTTCACTAACAGGTAAGTCCGTTCAATTTTACAATTGTATTTCGCGTCTCCTCCTCAAGATAAATTAGTAAATGTTCAGAGTAAAACCATTACGGCTAATTCATTAATTAATATTAATGATATGATTTTTATTTATGATTGTGTGATTAAAGGCGAAAATACAAGATGTCTATAGGTACATAACATAAATTAATGACGCAAAATGGATAAGGCAAAACTTTTGTTGTCCGAAGCTGTTTCTCTATTATAAAAACGCGCAAAGGTTTGTGAATCTTTGGTCCACTCTGACGCTTTTCTAATTGCGTCTAAGTCTACTCAATTTCTCTTAGCTGCTGACGTTGAAGCGTGTCGCGTGCTATGCGCTGAAAAAATATTTGTGTCAACACCTGCGTCAGTTAAAACATCTTTAACCCGGCGACCTAGCGTCTGTGAAGAGACTGCTTTAATCGGCTTTTTATTCGAAATAAATAATTTACTAACAGAATTGCGTAGACTGTTTGTTACATCTAAATATCTTAATAAAGTTTTCGCAGTATATATTTTTTCTTCCGAATAGAAAGGAATAACTAGTAATGGTTGTAACGTATTTTTTTGACGTTTTTATGCGCTCAGGAATTCTTATTTCTAATTTTGATTTCGATCTTTTTATATTATTAATGTCAATTAAGGTAAACGTTTGCATACAGTGTCCCATTATAAGAGCTAAGAGTGTTATTAATTTTTTTGATAGATCAGTTAAGTTTAGATTTACGTTATTTTTTCTTTCACTAAGTAGTAATTTAAAATTATCCTTGGGTCTTATGTATAATTATACTTTGGCCTCGACGGTCTGAGATTATATAAACCCTTGAAGAAACGCTTTATTTTTGCGTCTTGTGCAAATTCATAATTAGCGATAATGCCGACCGAATACAGTTAATTGAACTTTAAGACAACTCTTTTTCCTATAAATCCGTGAGAAATAGTAATATTTCCTCTATTCATGGATATACAAGGACGTACGACTGTTGTTACAAAATATCCACCACTTCTTCAGGGCTGAGTCCTAATTTTTAAGTGTTGATTGTGAAAGTGATGAAATCATAATATCCAATGAAGCAGTCGAAATCCCCTGTTTAATTAGCGCTTCCCAGATAATCTCGCTGCCATTAAAGTGAGCTTCTTCCAGAGTGGATGTGGTGACCTGTAACAAGAATATAGAAGATTTTTATCAAGTGGAAAGCTTAATTTTTCAGATATAATCAATGATTGGAAAACAGGGTTCTATTCTATTACCTCCACTTTGTCTCTTTTAATTTTTTTAGGAGTTTTTAAAATAATACTAAATGGTGAAAACGCGTAAAAAGATAATTCTTTCAAGTTTATTGTAAACACATCTATACTTTCTGCTCCAGGATCTTGTTTCCATGAAACATATCTCTCACATTTTGTATTTATCCTACTCGCAAATAAATCAATTTTTGGGGTGCCTAGATTCTTTGTTATTATCTTGAAAGCCGTGTTCGACAATTCATATTCAGTATCTTTCTCTAATTTACGGGATTCGAAATCAGCATCACAGTTATCTTTGGATTGTATGTATGAAGTAAAGATCCATATATTACGGCTTTCACACCATTGCCAGATTTTTTTCTTGATAGAATTTAATTTTTTTCGAATTGGATGCCTCCCATACGATTGATGTACGATACAGCAGTAGAATTATCTATTCTCAGTAAAATATTTGTGTCCCGCCAATTATGTGCGAAACATTTTAAACCAAAGAAAGCCGCTTTTAATTCTAAGTGATTAATAGAATTTTCTCTTTTTTCGATTGTCCAATGACCATTCGCCCGTTGTTTTTTATGTACAGCTCCCGAGCCGGTCAACGATGCGTCAGAGAAAATCTCTTCGGTAAACGTTATATTTTCTAACGTATTAGTACCCCACAGAATCTGATTTTTCCACCAATTGCGGTCAATAGTATTTAGATTTAAGCACATAATAAGGTTAAGTTATCTTTAAATTTTTTCAAGGCTAGGAACTGTAGGCGCTCAAAATTTTTTATATAAAGCCAGCTGTATTTAAGTGCAGGGCAGCGTGCTGTAATCGAACCAATAAATTTTTCGAAATCGCGTATTTTACAAGTGTATAGTTTACTGAACTTTTCAATTAATAATTTTATGTTTACTCTTTTTTCTTGTAGAAGAGATATAGTCATAAATGTTGAATCAAATATAAAGCCATTTACAAGTATTTTTCGGTATAAGATTATTAAAGTATAAGTGAAAATATATATGAATATGAATAAAATTAAAAAATGTTACAAAGTAAGGTACACGGTTGCGAGAGCCCAAGTATGCTCAGTCACTTTGCTGAGGGCTGTCGCATGACGACTGACTGAGAGACGCGTTCTCTCTGTATATGTTTGGGGAAAACAATTGCTTGTTTACCTGAGTAGGCCCAAGCTAAGTAAGAGTGTTGATTAACAAGAATATACGCACAGGTATATGTATACATTAAAAATACTAACATTTTCAACAAAACCAATCTCAGAAATTTCCTGGGAGATTTTGCAACTGGTGCATCATAATAAGCATCCTGCAGGTCAGTAACGGCAACTGCCGTAAAACATCCTTTATCAATCAGGTTCATTGCTGTTTTATAATCTTCAAGTTTAAAGTTTTGTGTGTTAATAAATTTATTTAATTTTTTTAAATTAAGTATAAATCTAAATGTTTTATCTGGTTTTCGTACAAGAAAATAACTAGAAATAAACTGATCCGACTTTTGATTACATTCTACAACAGCTCCCTTATCAACCAGTTCTGAAATAGCCATAGTAATATTTATCTCTTCAATTTGAGAAAAAACTTGTTTGAATCTTTGTGTAGATTGAATTGGGTTTGACTCAAAAGGTATCTTGTATCCTTTTACCTTGGCTAATATAATTGGGTTTGATGTGACTATTTTCCAATTATTATAAAAGAATTGTAAACATCCTGCTATACGACTTACTGAATTTTGTAACGATGCTTCCTGTATCTCCTGGTCGAATTCTTGTGATCGTTGCGTTGTGGCCTGTGAGACTGTTCTGTCTCGCAAGAGTTGTGATGGAACTTCTGGTATCGTTGTGATGATCTGTGCCCGCCCGATGATGAGTTGTTCCTGTTGTAATGTCGGGTCGTCCCTTTCCCGTTTTTTGTATCTTTTGTTGTTTGAGGCGCTTTTTTACGTTTAAATTGGTCGGCTAATTGACTTATTACTTTGTCGGCCTGTAAGTCATTAGATAATGTTTTACCAAAAAGAAATTCATCGTTAACGGCCTTTGCCAGAACATCTTTACTTGACATACCATCTATGAGTAATCTATAGGCATCACTCAAGTTTTCAATATTCGGAATTTCCGCAACACTTTCTCTGTCTAATAGGATATGAATTCTTTTTCCTATGGCCGCCACACAGTGGGGTATTTTACCTTTTTTTCAAAATCAAATATCTTTGGAACCAAAAGGGCTACAAGGACGATATGAAAACTAAAGCAATGTATATTAAAAGAAAACTATCGAGAAATCAACCATAAGCTTTTTTGACCTTGAAGTAGTATCCCAAAACACGAATAATCTGAAAAATGGAATTTACCTGGTTTTCCCTTCTTTAAAAAATGATGGCTTGATATTGTGAAGCATTTAAAGATTGATCTGATTGGTACATAAGAAACAGGCGCGAACACTCGCTATTTCCGCTATATATTTGAATGTTCGAATTTGAATGTTCGAAAATGAATTTTATTATATGACACGTAACTTGGTTTTAATTTTTTTATTATAATTTTCAGGCTTTTGTACAACGTAACGTTCAATGAATTACTGTTAATAGAAAAATACATCACTTAAACTATAAATTATATTTATGCTATAAGCATTTGTATATTTAATAACAAAATAAAATATATTTTTTAATAATTTATTATACTTATTATAAACAAAAAGCAAAACAAAAATTAATTTTGAATAAATAAAAAAAAGTACAAAATAAACGCGAGGTACTTTTGTACAAAAAGAGGATGAAAACTAAACAAAAATTCCTTTTTCGTTCTTTTTTTTAAAGGACTTTTTTATGAAAAAACACTTTTAGCACTTTGAGAGATCATTTTTTGCGCCTTTTTCTTCCTCCAAACTTCAAATGTCCATGTATCCCTTTTTTTTAAAATACTAGCAAAATCAAACACGCTTCGCGCGTACTATTCTGTTTTTGAGGTTATGAATACATTTTTTTATCATGCTTTTGCTTTAATTAGTTTCAATGATAGCTAGAATGAGCAGATAATTTTTCAAAGTATGAACAAATTAATCTATTTTATTCTATTTTTGTTTTAATTAATTACATTTAAAATCTTTTAGAATGAAAATTCATTTTCGAACATTCAAATGTATAGCGGAAATAGCGAGTGTTCGCGCCTGTATCTTACGTACCAATGAGATCAATCTTTAAATGCTTCACATGTTTGATTTTTACTAAAAAGAAAGAAAATGCTTCTTACTGTTTTCTGATGAACTACAAGTCGAAGATGGCGACCGCCTGCGACGATGCGATTTTTTATTCTTCTTACCTTTGTACCTTGATACTTCTCCTCCAACTTCTTGAGGCGTTTAAGAATTATTCTTCTATCGACATCCGACGATGAACTTTCTGAAACTCGTGATCGCTTTTTCGGCATCTTGTCTTTTTTCTTCGATGTGAATCCAATGACATAAAGAAACGGAAGGAAAAGCCCGGCTCGCGGGCCGCGCAGATGCCGGTGCGAGAGGATTTTTTCTCTCTAAATATGTGGCAACATTGGCATGGGAAAGGGGACTACCAATTGATCTTGAGGAGGAGGCACGAAATACAATTTATATTATAAATTTCATTAAGAAGTAAATACATTTTCAGTTATCATTAAAGTAACAATCTATAATTTATTTTTATTTTTATATTTTATTCCACGGTACTCTGATGGAAACGCAAAATGCATATAAATATAAAAAAAAATTGTATTTTTTCAAAGAAACATATATAAATGTAATTAATATGTACAAACACAGTTATTAAAATATTCGTTTATACTTATTTATAATTATTTTCATACTTACATAAATGTACAGTTATTTTCAAAATATATTTATAATAACATAATATGTTACTGCCAACATAACATACCAACCCAGGTATCGTGAAACAAACAAAAACGTTATATATATTACACGACGTTATATTTTATTACACAACGAAAATGTTCATTATGAAAATATGAATGAACAAAAGAAGATGAGAATAATTTACGACCAAAAAAACGGACATTAGAAAAAATGCGAAACATTGGGAGCGATAAATTAAAAAAATTATATGAAAAAGATGCATTACGGAAAGAAAAAACTTACTGGAAAAATAAAAAGAAAAACTCTAATAAATTGAAAGAAATTAAAATAAAAAGAAAAACACGAAAAATAGAAAAGATGAAAAATATGAACAACCATGAATTAAAAAAGGGACGCGAAAAAGAAGCATTACATAAAAGAGAAGCATATATAAAAAATAAAAATAGTGATAGGAGTAAAATAATTATAAAGAAACTAAAGATAAAAATACAGACATTGAAAAAAAAAACACAAAAAATGAATTGCCATGAATTAAAAAAGGAAGCATTACGTAAAAGAGAAGAATATATCAATAATAAAAATAGTGATCCGCCCCCTGCCGGGTGCTCATGAGTGTTACCAGGATTCGTGAGTGGAACTGGAACTAGATTTAGATATAACTCTTGTTTTTAACCAAATAACAAAAGATTTATTAACTATTTACAATAACAAAATGTTAACAGTCCGACGCCAGCAGTCGTTAGTTTTGGCTCTCCTCCCCGGTAAGCCATCTGTAACTAAATTTAGAAAACGCACTTACTACGAATGAGTCTCGTAATTTTTACGCTCGCTACGCTTGCGTCCTCTCGCGATGAGCGATTGGTGTCAGAACTCACGTGCGGGAGTAGCCGCGCAATCACTTAGGCACGTGTGTGCACGTAGCGTAGGTGTTCGCCGACGTCCAGGAACCAGTTTGGCTTTCCTTTGTGTGTACACGACGGGAGAACCGCGACTGTTCCGGTGTTCCATAGTCTAGTCAACGTCTCGAGAGCTAATGAGGGTCACGTGTGTGCACGAGGCCCTAATTAGTCCCAGAGAGAGAGATTTTGTATGCCACTGCCTCATGTTTACACGGCGGCAGGAGCAGTCCGAATTCCTGCGTTCCTACTTTTCAGAGGGTTCTGCTAGAAACGCGTGTACGCGCACTCTAGGAGACACGGGCAAGCTACGTGTCACTATCTCTATCTCGTGTGTGCACGAGGATAGATATCAGTGGACCGGATTACCTCATTCGTATGTCGCGCCCTCTAACGCGAACGTCCGGATACACATGTATACACATTGCACCAGGAGTCTGCAGTCCTTGACTAGCTTTGGCCTTATCGCCGTGTGTGCACGACGGTAAAAACAAATGTTCATTCCGGGAGTGTTCATCCGTCTATGTCCGTACTATGTTCTATGTCGGTCACAGTCGGAATATTGTTTAGTAGTTAGGAGTGGAACTTATCGGGTAATAATAAGGATTCGGTAAACGGAATAATCGAAATCGGTTTCTCTGACCCGTGTGTTCACGGTGCCAGTGTTGGATTGAGGATTATGGTGGCGTCCTTCGGCGTTCGATTTTGTATTCTTCCAACAATCGACAGAGACCATTTTCCAGGGCTGATTAACGGTGGTTGCGTGCATGACTCCGGGAGGAGCTTGCTGCGACGCTTTGAGCTTCTGGCATTTGAGACAATTTCTGACGTGGCTAACGCTCTCTCGCAGTATGTCTGGCCAGTAATAGTAGCGAGCCAAGCGGCTAAAGGTCGTAGCGATTCCAAGTGTCCGGCTGTACGATCGTCGTGCGCTTCCCTGAGCATTCGGATTTTGTCTGCCGCCAGAATACATAGCTTCCAAGCTTCATTATCCGAATATTCATTAAAATCTAAAGTATGCAGGATATGTCTGAACAAGCGACCGTCCTTTAGCCAATATTCGGGGAAGTTTCGAGGATTAGTCTGTATCCGAGTTCTTTCGTCGACAAATTACATAAGGGTAACGGTTGTCACGACAAAGTATCCGCAATGTGATTATCGGTACCGCGGCGGTATCGAATGTCAAAATCCCATTGGCTCAGTTCGATGGCCCATCTGGCAAGACGTCCGGAGGGGTTATCGATCTTTTGTAACCATTTTAACGACTGATGATCGGTAAGGACAGCGAAATGATAACCCTCTAAATACTCCCTAATTTCAAGATGATCCATTTAACCTCCAAACACTTTTTTTCGGTCGCGGAGTAATTTCGTTCGAGAGGCGACAGGGAGCGGCTGGCGTAAGCAATTACATGTTCATTCTCTGGATCAACATTGTGTCCAGACCATCATCACTTGCATCGGTTTGTAGTACGAAAGGCTTAGAAATGTCCGGGCAGGTTAAGGTGGGTGCGTGTGTAAGTCTGTATTTCAACTCTTCGAAAGCTCTTTGTTGTTCGTCCCCCCATTGCCATTTGGCTTTCTTTCGCCTCAACTTATTTAACGGAGCAGCTATAGCGGAAGCGTTAGGAATAAACCGTCTATACCAAGATACTATCCCTGTAAACCGTCTTAACTGGCGGACGTTTTTAGGCGCCGAGAATACTTCTATGGCTGCCACTTTCTCTGGGTCAGTATGAATTCCTTCGGAATCTGTTACGTGACCTAAATATTTCATTCGTGTACGGCCGAATTTACATTTATCCCAATTGGGTTTTAGATTCGCATCTCGTAGACGTCGCATGGCTTCGCGTAAAAATCGGATGTGTTCGTCGAAGGTGAATGTAACGATGATGATGTTGTCTAAGTAACAAAATACATTGGGTTCTAACTCTGGAGTAATGATGCTGTCGATCAGACGTTGAAAAGCTGCTGGGGCCGCGTACAGGCCAAAAGGCACGACTTTGAACTGCATGAGACTCTGTTTGGCACCGTGAAGGCAGTCAGGGGTTTGCTATCTTTTGTGAGCGGTATTTGTCAAAACCCGTTCTTTAGATCGAAGGTCGACAGGTATCTTGCTCATCGTAATTTATCCAGAGTGGTGTGAATTTGGGGCAGCGGATACGCGTCCTTCTCCGTCACCTGATTAAGCTTGATGAAGTCCATGCAGAAGCGGTATTTGTCTTCATTCTCCTTTGCCAACACTATCAGTGTACGCCAAGGGCTGTTAGAAGGCTTGATCACTCCTTCCACTAGCATTCGATTTACTTCCTCGTAAATGACACGTTGCATCACTGGATTCCTGGGGCGATATCGCTGTTTAATCGGGATCGGATCCTTCATCTGAATCTGATACAAGGTAAGGTACGTAGGCCCGGTAACATTGTTAAATTCGGTTTTTTCTTCGGCAATCAAGTCGTCGATATGTAGTCGTTCAGCCGCGGAAAGTTCCCTTATGCCATTGGGTGGACAACTGGTAATTGTAACACTTTAATAGTTACTGAGGGGAGAGGGGAGAGGGAAAATTCGGGAGGGATACGATTTAGGAAAGGGCGAGTGAAATAATTACAAAAGTTCTGAATTTAAAAAGTACACGTAAAACATTTTATTTAAATTTACGTAGAGCGCCAGCTGCTAGTGCAGCACTAAAACGAAAATACCGAACGTCACGAAGCTCGACACGCACACACAGTTAACACCGGAGCTACACTTACTAAATACTCACAAAACTCAAATATACGCTGTTCAACACTGATGATTCGTTGTCGACGATACAAGTCACGTAGAAGAGCTTACAACAAACAATGCAACTACTATACTTTTATCCAAAGGATACCCCCTGTTAAGTAAGTCGAAACGCTTCCCTCCGGGGATCGGTAAACTAAATTTACTAAGCCTATCTACATGTAACTAGGGGGGCTGCGCCCCCCTATGTGTCTCGCTAAGCTCAACACGCGAACCCCCCCGCTTCTCGCTTCGCTCGTCGCATGTAAAAACTTCGTTTTTACATTATAGGCAGGACCGCATTACTCAAGAGTGCTATATGATTTCGTTAGTATGCTAATTTTTTTTGTTAATTTAAAAAACCGCTGCCAATTCATTGGCACGTAGCTTCCTC
>JAWWEQ010050949.1:0-10771 GCA_035583055.1 Torymus tubicola
AAGTAGCTTGTTATCTATAACATCGTAATTACTTATTTTTCAATTGATTAACAACATAAATAATGTAAAATTAGTAATATACCTCTAATTCGAGGGGCTCCTCACAGTGGAAATCACTTGAGCAGGGTTGGTTGAAATCAATTCATATATCTGAAATCATTGAAATCACTATGAATCGCTAATCACATTATGTGCAGAAAACAAAACTTTCTATAATAGCACCTGTAACCTTTGAATCGTAAATTCATTTCGATTTTCGACAAACGATATTGTGAGCGTTCTACAGATATTGCTTGCAAAAGGGCAAAATATTCGTTGCACATATTGGTCTCTTTTTTTAATATATATATACGCAAAGGTAAAAGAAAAAGTTAGAAATCTGTACTTTAGTCTTTTTATATGTATAAATTGGCTCTTAAGCCATTTTCGTTACTTTAAAGTGACATAAACAAACCCAAAAGTATTTATTTTGCCAAAAAATTTTGCAAAGTCACACTCAATAGGTGACTGTTGTTTGTTTAAAATGTTTAAAAAATATAAATACTATGTACGATAAATAATTACGAGTAGAGCGTACTAGCAGATATTTTTTGTACTACCTGCGGGTTACGGATTTGTTCAAACTTTGGGGTATGTTTCAGGATCTCAAAATATAAATTATTTAGTTTACATTGATCCTCTATAGTATATATAAAACATACATATAATAAAAGTAAAAGAATCATCATTCCATAACTTTCAATTTAATTATAAAATAGTAGTTGTTGATACAGGGAGCGTAAAGGGATACTTGAACAATTTGTCAGACTGGGCGTGTATTACTGGATTCTGAGAAAAGCGAATGAAAGCTCAGGTATTCGAATTTTATCAAGTGTACTCAATGTTTGATTAACTTTGTTGGTAATTGATATTACTGAATATTTGATTATCTTTGTTGGTAATTGACAATGACGAATTCCTGGATAGATAAAATTTTCTTCTTTTATCAAGTGCACTCAATATTTGATTGACTTCGTTGGTAATTGATAATGACGAATTCCCGAACAAGCAAAGGAAAGCTCGAATTGTCTATACTCTTGAAGTAGTTTCACATACATATGAGAAAGAGATATTAACGGTCTTAAATATAAAAATATTTCTGAAAAAATTATTGAGAAGCAGAAACATTTTGAATCATTTTTTTCTTCTATATCTTTAATTGTTAATATTTTCACGGGGAATCAATATTGCCTTAAAAAGCAAAGATAAAATTGAAGCGTTTTTTGCTTACTTTTATAATTTTTTCTGTTCATTTTTGTAAGGCATTTGTAGAGTAATCACAGAGTGGAAAAATATTGTCCACTTTATTTATTTACTATGAAGCATTAGAATAGAATGTTATATAAATTTAAAATGTAACTAAAAAAAGTAAAAATTTTATATAGAATCAATTTAAATTGATTTCATTGTGATTCTTGAAATCATTTAAAATTGTCACGAAATCGATTCATTTTTGCAATTACTCCCACACCAGTTTCTCAAGTGAGTAGCCCCTCGCTCTAATTAACCTAGCTTGGCCCTGAACGTATGTGACTTATATACGAACAGGAGTTGCAGTAAAAGTTCCATACTACCTTGGAAAAATTGATTTCCTTGTAAATTATTCATAGATCGTATCGTTATATTCTAAAGCCACTAAGAAAAATAATATATAATATTTACTAATACAAGCCTCAAAGTAATGAAAACATAATGTTTCTCGTTTATTAAACTCCTATATAATTAATTAGCCGTGTGAATCATCAGAAATCTAAATCTGCACACGTGCTTTCACTATGATTCACCACTATTTATCAGCACTACTTTATCAAAAACAACCAACATCAAGCAAAAAATAATCAATTCAGATAACACGCCAGCATACGTACGTGACGCTCGGTTCTTTCATTTTTCGGTTACCGGCACCTTGCCGCTATACCATGACGGCAACGGCCGAATTCGCGAGGCACCCAAGATGCAACGTATATTTGAGGAAACACGCGAGGACACACGCGGGTGTAGTGTGCTTGGGAATTTACGCTTTGGAAGCGGTTTTTTTTTTGTAAAACTTGCAGACTCATATGACGCTGTTCGACGACCCTGACACGGTTTTGAATTTTGCCAGATGATGGTCTAAGCTGACGCACTTTTTTCCCCTGATTCTCGGGCGCACTTCACTTTATCAAAGGTAATGTGCTTATATTATACACGACGAGAAAAGAGACGGATATAGAGAAACGCGACGTAAATTGCAATCGTTTGAGCGATAAATCGTATAAGAGCGACAAATAACGCGGGCGACTAGTTTTATCGGAGTCGTTATGGCGCGCGAACGATTAAAAGAACGAAGAAAGTGCGTAGTTTTCGAGCTTGGCTGCTGCCCTCGCCGTGTGAGAGCTTTTTATAAAGCAGCTGACGGTGGTATATACTGCTGTTGCCGGCTGAAAAGTTTCAACGCGCGCGTGAGAGAATTGCTGGAGTAATTTATGCAGTTTTTATTTAGAAGCTGATTACTTTTTAAGTGCCTCGTCGAACGATAGATTGACGTTGATATTTTTACGAAAATTATCCTGCACTCTTTTTTACTACAAGCTGCGTCTAAAGAAAGATTTCCTGTGTAAAAAATTTATTCCGTAAGTGTAAACGTACAGTGGTGAATTTTATTTTATATGACGTAGTTTATAATTTCGTACCTGAATTTAGTTCTAATTGTGTTAATTATTAACACGTAGAAAAATTTTCCACCTTTCTTTTTTTACACGTCACGTTACACACGTGTGGAAATTATACAAAAATTGTCGAGAATTTATACGTAGCTTCTGAGGTCTTTGTGAAAACAACTGTATACTATTTTTAAACCTATATAACGCACTAAAGAGAAAATGAAAATCTTCTTTCATAAAAATCTTTAAAAATAAACTATCATTCCTTTATTAATTACAATAACAATTAAACCATCATACCTTACAATAATCTACACAATACTCATTGATCTACGTCTACTTTCCTTAAAAAGTATACAGACAACGACCTATTCCGACTACTCGACCAATCAGAAACTTCAGTTCATTTGCAAAAGCATTACGGGACGAAATCGTAATCCCCCAGTTGGAATCGAACGCTAAAAGTTTCATGGAATTTTCTATATACCCGTCTGTCAGGCCACGTGAATTTCCACCGTGCGAAAATAGACCGACACGCTTCGCTTCTCCAATCTAGCCGTCGTTGTCTGTGTATAAATATATATAGAGCAAAATGTGAAATTATTAAGGGAGGAAATCCTTGAATTGGTATAACAATGAAGACGCTGCCCGCGAAGGAGGTAAATGGATCGAGCGACCACTCGAACGAGGAATAACGAGGTATGTGTGTGTGATGGTAGTGCGATAGACAAGTGTTACGATCGTTAGAATATAAGTTATTGTTGTACAATAGCCTAACGTGATATTCAATTCATCAAACATTTATAAACGATTTGAATTGTTAAGGTAAAAACGTCGTATTCTACTTTTACGGTAATCAAACGTTAAAACGAGAATGGTTATATATCTGGGTACAATAAAAATAGAACTTTTATTGCATAAAGAATTGAATAAATTATTCACAATTACTTAAGTTTCATAAACGTTTGGTGATATGAAAAATACTCGAATTGGAATCTTCTGTATTTTTGAATTCATCGTTTATTCAACAGACCATTTATATGCTTATTGGATCAACTTTTTGATGGTTAAATAAGGAAAAAGAAAGAGATTTCATAACTAGCGAAGAAATAATTGATTACTCCACATCCGTCCCAAGACTATTTTTGTTTGATATTCGTAATATAGTTAGCACGCCGAAAACGGAAAAAATTAAGTTTTATTAATAAAAATTCAAGAAAAACTTACTTACTGTGATTTCCATCACAAGCTTGATAACCATTTAATCTAATTACTGATTTTATCCACTAAACTCCACTACTGATCCTCAAAAATCATATAACATTCCATCAATCATCACCTACGTCATCGTCGCGTGTCCCAGATCACAGCTTCATCCTAAACAATCGCAGCGAATCTGGGACACTTCAACTGTCGTCTTCGTAACTACGCTCTGCCAAAGATCCGCGAGTGATCCAGTGCGCGAGCCATCGGGGTTAGAAGCCTATTCGCGGAAACCGGTGCCTACGCACGCGGGAGGTACGAAAATATAACTCGCAAGGGAGCAAATGCTTATCGGACCGACGGCTCGTCTTAGCAGATGAGAGTTGAAAGTGTCGAATGTTCGCGAAGGCTGCATTATCGAGAGGTTCGTCTGGGAGTTGTGATTTAGGAGGGTAATAAGCCAAGGTATAGTATAGTAATTGACGTTTCTTATTGAAGAAAATTCTGTTAGATATTAACCGGTTAATTGGTATTGTAACATACATGTACAAATTTAGAAAGTTTCATAATTTGTAATCATATACCGTAGAAATCGGTATACAATCGATTTATCACTTTTCTAAATTATTCCGTATTTTGGTGAACATTTTTCTCGTATCAGTTCTGATACGAAAATTGGAAATAGCCTATCAGTTGCCTGATTAAAAGATTGTCTCACATTCATGTCGAATACCCATTTAATAAAAGAAAGAACAATATTTACGAAGTTCGAAATTCATTATAATCCTAAATAATCCTCAAAAACTTTAACTCGTGAATAAATAGTGATGAAATTAAATTAAATTTAACAGTTTTATTAAAAAAATAATTAAGTCATTTTATCGCTTTTATCAAAGCTACATGTCTTATCATATTCGTCAGATTCTATAATCACATAAGTTTATTAATTAAAGTATCTAATTGAATTTCTCAACGCTTTTGTGATAACTCAATTGTAATTTTTATCATACGCATTTAATTAATACATATTTCAAAAGGATCATCGCTTATTATACCGTACCAACAATGATTCTCTACCGATTCTCCACGTGGCAATTACCGGAAACGTCTGGAAATAGTCTCAATTCTCCGGACGACACGAAAAAAAAGTCCATCGTATAATCATTTTGACTAACAGTTGTATAATGCAGCTCTAGAAACTTCCAAACACACTTCAACCAGTCAAAACTAACATATGGGTAGGGTATTCAGTTGAAGTATCCTAAGTGGTTTACGACTCATGACATGAAACACATATACACATATACCTATACCACCATACATCCATTTATATAACACCACGTGCGCGGTATTTATTTAATCAAACTTCACACCGTTCTCCCTAAAACAAATCATAGCCCGCATTGTCTGTAAAAAGGCTTCAAAAAACAATTACAACCCTTTACATACCACGTGCTATAGCAATTTAAAGCTCGTTTACTCTAGCTTGCCACTGTCAGTTGCACTCTCGCGCTCGGAGAAAATTGAACTCCATACGGAGAACTTTTCACGACAAAGTAATTTTAGGGGTTTCCGTCCAAGGTCTTAAGACGAATTACTTACCCTCACTCAACTTTCCTTGCCGAAAACTCGACATTGCACGTGGGCAGAGCTCTCTCGGTTAGCACGTCCGAAAGCTTGGATTTACTAGTTTCGAGAGATTTCACACGCGGGGGAGGACGGATGGGGTGGTATACACGAAATGGAAATTGATGCAAACCCAACTACCCGCGAATTTAGGGAATATCGAGTTTGCGATCCTATGAAGCGGAAATTGCGTTCCGCTTCCGAATGAGGATCATTTTACGTCATTCCACTCTCGCGTCAAATTGTTCTCTCTCTCTCTCTCTCCCTCCCTCGCTCCATGCATAGTTAAATTTCATTTCAGACGAGAATTGAAAATCTACGCGTGCAGTTTATGTCAGTTACATTATGCTTGAGCTCCAATTTACCAGCTATAAAGTAAATCGCAAAAAAGCAGGGCTCCTACCTTATGAAACTTTAAAGCTCGCAAGCTCTATACTGTCATTAACAGTCTTAGGTGCGTTAAATATTGACGGTCTATGCCGTTACTGTAGCTGTAGAACGCCAACTTTTTTTTAACACACGCCCAATCGTTTCTTTACACGTCTTCTATCATTAATAGCACAATGCAATATAGAGTAGCAGACTTGTTTACTTAAACTGTAATAACCTACGATTGCCCTACCCTTTCCATTAGCAGTTCGTTCGTTCAAAGTCACATAAAACATTACCAACTATACTAAATCCAACGAACAATACTACATTTATTCGTCTCCCTATAATCTATTAACGATCTACATTGCAATCGACCGAATCCATTGACAACTCTCGAGATTGCACGGCAGCTTCTTCCTTTTCTACGCTTCTCTTGGAATTTTACAGCCAGAAAAAGAAAAGAGAAAGAAAGACGTTCCGGAAATGTACCGTAAGAGACTTGTACCTTTATCTTTCTCTTAGAAAGGAAGACAGAGCCGCCAAGGTGTCTTTCGCTTAAAAGCTTTCGCGCTCGCGTTGTCGCCGTCGCTGAGCGCACGCAAATATATAAATATACGCGGAGAAATGATTTTCCCAGTATAAGCGTATTATGTGTACAAGCGTGGCTTCTTCGAATGGGCTTTACGTCCGCTCTGCGCCTGTCTCTGGAAAAATTATGCGCTTTGATGCGAGCTTTTTGCGGGGACTCGACGAAAGGCGAAAGACTTGGTGCTTCGCGATACAATTTCGTTCTGGCTACCTACATCGATCGCCTCGCGAGAGAGAAACTCTCCCGGGACTCTAATTTCGCTCGCGTTGATCATCAGTCTCGGGGATAATTGTCCAGCTCTCGTGAGCGACCATCGCAGCGTTTCACCCCGAAAATGCAATTTAAGGAGTGTTGATGATGTGAGTGGGAGAGTGAGAGGTAGGAAAAGCTCTATAAAAAAAGCCGAAAATAATATATAATACAATATGTGCTCTGTTTCGAGTGTAACGGTTACGTTTGGTAAACACTTCGTAATGTTTAATTGGTTTTTGGTAACGTAGGCTCGAATTTGCCGTTGAGGCAGGCTATAATTATACGCATGACGATGTATTTCGGACTTTGCATCGTATGCGCATTTGCTATAATAACCGCCGCTACTTGGTCTGCGTATGTATGTAGTAGACTGTGTAGCGATTTGTATACAATAACAAAGATATTTAAATTTTCGAAGGATGACCGACGCGATTAATGTTGCGTAGTAATTAAATCTGTTATAGAATATGGTATCGAAAAATGTTATAAAACTATATTATTAATAATACTGAAAATGTATTTTCACTCACTGAAACCCTTGACGTATAACACAGTACGACACACCTACATGCATGTTAATTAATTTTTGAAAACTCAGCAACACGGTATTTACAAGAGCGTACCAAGTACTTGTACAGCTTCTTCGCAAACCCGAGCCTTAATTACCTTGCCGTAGTTTTGCAAATTATAAAGCACAGAGACTCGCGAACCCTCACTATCGAGAAGTACCTGGCCTACGAATAGCATTAAACTCTCTCTCTCTCTCTCTCTCTCTCTCTCTCTCTCTCTCTCTCTCCTAAACTGGAGCAAGTGTATTTTGAGAAATTAAACGCATCCCTATTTAGACAGCGAATAGGCGAAATTAAAGCATTAGATGATTCCGGGAACCGATGACACGACGAATGGCTTTTAAGCTGCACGTTTGTGCGCTCACTTTGACTCATCGCCAACACGGCCGTAGAGGAAGAATAGAGAAAAGAAAGCTCACGCGTGCGATTTTTTCTTGAAATATATATGTATACAGTTCCCTCGGGAGAGTAAAGACTCATCTGTCTAAAAAAGAGAAAGGGAGTATTAATTTTGGTGGTATGTTTATACGATGTCTAGGGAAACCCCGAAGAAAGTTATTTTTTAGATTATTGTTTGGGGTTGTTGATTTTGTAAAAGATAGAACTTGATAGATTAGCAGCTGTGTTGTTGTGCAAAGAATTAAGCTTTGCGAAAAGATTTTAGTGGTAGATTTATAGTATCAAGTTCATGGCGTATTTTTATCTTGTTATGCAATGATATTTTTTTAGTAGAACCTGAAACTAATCCAAACTTTGTATCACTAAAAGCGCAGGAGTCTGATTTTTTTCGTACCAAAAAACCTTCTGACTTTGATGCATTTTTCTATAAAAAAAATTCAATATATCTTTCTATTTACAGATTTTTTTAAAGAAAAAGGTTTACTTATATCCATGCGTAAAAGGTAATATGTGATCTTATCGAATATAGCTTTTTTTTAAATTTAATATTCTGAGCATAAACTGAAGTTCTATTTATATATAAATACGGTTCTGAAAATTATAATACCTTTTTAGGAAAACATTCACACGTGTTTCATATTACAATATTTTACCTGAAATCCGTAGAAAATTTAATCACATTTCTAACATTATTTATTCACAAAACAACGTAATATGTAATATTATGAATATTAATTTCTGATGTAATTTATTCCACTAAGACATGACTTTATACGTAATGCAGAAATAAACGTAAAAGCAATTCTTTAACCCTCCCTCTCTTTATTGGACGAATATATTTAGCGAATGTAGAGGGTTCTGAATTCAGGATTTAGTCAAGTGGTCGACCCTTTCGTGATTTCTCCCTCTGTCTATTGATTTTTTATCGATTCATTGGCTATTTACGTTGCGACAACGTCAAAATGCCCTGACGTCATGAAGAATTCTAAAATTGCATATATGACATAACGTGTGTTTTACAAAAATTTGAGTTTAAGTATTGGATTTTATTATAAGTACGTCTTATGTATCGGGCATTCAATGGTCTGTTTCGCGTATGAACCAATGTGAACGTTTATATTTAATTTATCGATATTTCATTGTTACAGAAAGTAGCTGTGTAAATACAAAAAACAATTAAAATATTTTATTATACAATATTTTTATAAATCAAATTTTACGAAATTGATGGTTTACCCTGCGGTCAAGTCACTCAGCCACAAACTAATAATTAATAAAATGGATTGTTGATCGACGAAATAATGGATGGGAGAAAATAAACATATTTAAAATGAAAAAAGATACTAAAAAAAACTCGTAATTGCAAAATTAGATTTTCGGGTATATCCCGCGGATTCGCACGCGTAAGTTCGATTTACATTGTTTAGAGAACGACTTCACGGGGCGTAAGCTATACCGTAGCTGTATAGTGTAGGTTTCTCCGGGATTGCGAATTAGAGAAGCCGTTTGGGTTTAGCGCGACGGACTTTATTAGGCGTGGACTCGTTAAAATTTCGATCGAGTTGGAAGTTCAAGGTTACGTGCGACGATTCTTTTGGATTATTGTTGTGGTGAGTGCCAGAAAAAATTTGAATAGGTAATTGCAAAAAGCTTTTGGGATGGAGAATCCCATTAAAAGAGTACACAAAAAGAGTTATTATATATATATACACACACACACACACGAGCGATTGCCAGAAATAGATTTCAGGCGAACGTCGGATGACGACGAATATAGTATGAATATTTTTATTGGGGGAAGTACGATATGTTCTTTCTGCTGAATCGCGAGTGACGCGCGTGATTCTGTTCAATCGTCGTGTTGTATATATGTATACGTGGCCCCGATGAAAAAAAAAGAACTCGAGTGATCAACGCAATACGTAGCCTTGCATTGAAAATTGAATTATAACTATATACTGGGTGGATGTTCAAAAACAAGTTTAATCGCGTTTTCGTTGGAACTCCGATACGTGTACAACGCGCGAAATGATTTCTTTTTAAGAATCTCGTATTCGTTAAGTTTATTTTTCTCAAGTAAGGGAATACTGCAATTGTACGTAAAATAAGTGTTGTTTTATCACTGAGAGAAATCATTGAGAGAGTATTTAAAAAATGAATTTTCTTATGTAAAGTTCTCGGAGATCTGGGTGTAAGCGTTTGAGAAAAAAAAATATTATGTTGTTGATGTCTACGAAGTTGAATATGCAAAACACACTTAAATATAGGTAACGTCTTTTACGATTCGTTGAAGGTTCTGAAATTATTATGTGTACCTTTTACGATGTTGTTGGACTATCTTTAGTATTATTAGTATACTCAAATTATAACATATGCTTATTTTCGGCGTCCTAAATAAATCAGAGGGTCAAAAATATTACGTCTTATTGTTATTATAAACTTCAGGGTATCCTTGAATGATACAACCATTCTTTTTATTTTACTCGTAAAAGTTTTAATTTCAAGGAATATTGACGTAGAATGGTATATAAGAATGCACTTAAAAAATATATACGTAAAAAGCTTATAAGGAAAATCTACGTTTCTTCTTTAATTAAATAAAAAATAACTGCAATTAATGTGTAATCCAATAATCCATCAAGATGGGCGGGAAATTTCAATATTTCTTATCGCGCTTGATGAGATTCCACGAAAAGATCATATCGGAACCTTTTACCAAACCAGCGATCGAACTTATATTAAAGGATAATCATTCTCTTCTGGGAATTATAAACAGCTCGCGTCATCTTTATTTAAACTATCTCATCGAACGATTCGCCTCTAAAAAGGAATCCTCATAAAAGAATCACCATCCCGCTGAGAATTTCCAAAACCGTCATGTTCCACGCGAGCATTATACAGCCAGTTAGACCTCATCCCCCCAACCACATCACATAAGCGCAATTAACCAGGTCATAATCTTGCATAATTAACTACCTACTAACCGATTATCCATCACCAATATATATATATATATATATATATATATATATATATATATATACACACACAAAGTGTGTATCTTATATACCTACACCTAC
>JAWWEQ010050950.1:0-10771 GCA_035583055.1 Torymus tubicola
GGGCGAGGGGTCGCTGAGTCGGAAGCTTTTTCTTACAACTATATAATATAGGAAGATAATATATGGAAAGCTTCTTTAGAGTACATTTATGTACATTAAACAATATGATAACAAAATTAATCTTGATGTCCTACAACATCATCTTTGAGGGGCGGCGGAGAGGGAGCACGAGGGGCAGACGAGGGGCAGACGAGGGGCAGATGAGGGGCAGCTAAAGGGCAGCTAAGGGGCAGCTAAGGGGCAGCTGAGAGTCGGATGAGGGGCGGATGAGTAGCGCTGAGGGGCAAGTGAGGGGTGGTGAGAGGCAAGTGAGGGGTGGTGAGGGGCGGTTGACACCACAAAAAGCATTAACAACTATATAATATAGGAAGAAAGATATATATATGGCCGGTTCTCTGTCATGTCGTAGGTGAACAATTTTTTTATACTTTCTACTACATATTTTGAACTGCTATGAATATTTTCAGATTTTTTTTCAGAATTTTGATGATTTTTTGCTTTTTAGAGCGATTTTCATTAATTTATAACTCCCCAGAGAAGCAGTTTTCGCGATGGACACAAGAACAGTTTTTTTTTGTAAAATTTTCTCAGCTTTTCAATATATATATGTTCAAAGCTGTATGTGTACACCGTTACTCACATTCTTCCAAATGAAACATTAAAATTCAGAAAGAAAAAAACCGCTCGAAGGTATCTCCACCGAAAAATTCATGGAAATACCTTCTTGTTGTACGAAGTATCTATTGTACTGTATAAAGTTCCACCGTTGCTCCGTCTTTCTTGCTCTCTTTCTCTCTCGCACATCAATCTACTACTTCTCAACTATCCTCCGCCATACTACTCGCTTTCTGCACTTACTCTACTATCTCTATTCTTCTCACATCTTCTATAAGCACCACATTGACCCTCGCACGTCTACTCTCTGGACGATTTCACACGAGTCTGAATTCGCCAAGATGGGCACCTATACATGTTTCCGCCCTATTCGAGTTCTTCTCGTCCTTTTCAGACACCTTTCGTTTTTTTCGCGATTCTCTCTATCGCCTGATAGGCTACCGAACAGGACAATAAGCACTTGCCTATATATGTGTTCGTTTCGGCCAATCATGACGCGATTACACGTCTGCCTCGCGCGCTATCGGTTATTGAAGCTGACTGCATCCTCGCTAATTTCCCTACGCGCGCTAATTACGAATTTTAGGGCGGTACGGGCGAGCAAGATTAATGGAGGCGCAGCTTTACCATCATTGGCGCCTCTGCTCCGTATTACTCCCCCTCATCCCGTCTATACATCTATAACTATCAAGGTACGGCCGTGGCAGGTTCTCGTTCGCTCCGTCTCTCTCTCTCTCTCTTTCGTTAAGGCTCTGCTATCCTCTTTCACTCGCCCTCGCGCCATCCGCGGCCAGCGGCGCGTACTCGGCTCGAGTAGCCCGCTTCTTTCTCTCTCTCTCTCTCTCTCTTGCTCAATGACGCTCACGCCATTTTCCTCTCTTTCTCTTTTGTCTCTCTCCTGTCTGCCTACCACCTCTAGCTCTCCCTCCCTCTCATGCGCAGCCGATCGCATGTGTTTCGTCCGTCTCTTCCACCGCGTGCTCTTTCTCTCTCTCTCACTTTCATGCGCCGCAGTCTCTCGCTCACAGTGCGCATGCACTCTGTTGCTCGATATCGTCGCGCATATATGCACCGTCGTGCACGTCTCCGCATCTCCCGGGGCATCGCTATCTTGTTGTCGCCGTGTAGTGTCGTGTGTTCGGTGTTGTTTGTGCGTGTCATAGTGTGGTGTGTTTTCGCTTGGTGTTTGGGGTAAGTGTGTGTGTTTTTCTGCTTCGCGCACTGTCTCGCCTATCTTCACGTCCGGACACATGGCTGCTACCAAAATCTTGTGGGCGCGTTGATCACCGGCTTGGCTGTTTTACTTATCCAGCAAGCTGATGTTGAGTGCGCGAGTACGAGGCTTATTCTTCATCCGTGCCGTGTCTGCTTCTTTACCATTATCATTGTTTTCTTCGCAATCGTCGACCCCAGCATGCGTCATCGGTTGTGTCGTATGCTGTCCAATCTCTCGCCGAAAAAAACAAACCCATTAGCCTGTGGTATTCACATACCGAATCGACACGGTGTTGGGGAGGCAGCCGGCAATCTGGCTAGAACTTCTTATGCGGGAAAATTCCACATCACAAAATATAAATAATGTATATCTATATACATGGAAATTTCCTAACAGTGTAATTATGCAACGTTCAGGAATGTCAATATTATCGTTATCATTATTTGTTTACCGTTTCACACATCCAAAACAAATTTTATAAAGATAATGTTTTTATCTATAGCTTTTACGTTCTGCGTTAGTTTGAATTTATAAAAAGCATTCTATAAAATAATTCTTTTAATCAATAAATTGATGACTTCGCTTTAAATGTTTCAGGGAAGTACAGGTAGTAATTATCTATAATCTCCATCTAAAATGACTACTTTCTCTCTAAATAAGAAATCATTATTAATCATATTTGTTGAAGTTCTATTTATAACTGCTAATGCATACCGTAAAGTCTTGGGGCCCTGATCTCGAATAAAAATTGCTTTTAAGGAAATACTTTATTTTTCAGGAAAACCTTAGATCTAGAGGGTTATTGTTTTATTACTTTACTGTATGGATAGAAAGAAATGAAGGAGTCGTTAAGAGCTTACCTTAGACTGAGTATTAAGAATTCGAATTTCCTCGAATATTTAGGTAGCGCTGAGTTATTTATTACATGTAATTTAACTTAGAACAATACCGTTCAGCTAAAGAGTGCCGTCGAGAGTGATTAAACCAGATTTTGATTTTGTCTGCACCAGAACTCTTGAATAAATCTATAGGTATAATGAGCTCAAATTTTGCATGCATCTTAGATATGCCCTAACTTTTAACTGATTGTATATTGAACTTAAATGGATCATTTTAACCTCTCATTAGATAAAATAATAATTTTGCACAAGAATTTTATTTTTATAATTTTTTTTAATTAATGATCAAAATATACAAAAAGTAGACCAATATTTTCAAAGTAGATTTATTTTCTTTTCAATTGTGTATCTTAAAACTACTGAGGAGTTACTTTTGCCTCAAAATACAGTTTTGAAAAGTAGGTAAAAAAAAAGTAGTAAGTAGAAAAAAAAAGTAGCTAAAAAAAAGTAGCTACTTTCCGAAAAATTAACTAATATTATGAATTGTAATTTACTTTTTCGGAATTTCATCTGAAACATACATATAATGTAAATATATGTTCATATATTTAGGTTGTCGATGTAGTCGATGACGGAGTCTAGGTAGTGCGCTCTGTAGTTTTTTGTCTCTAGATCACACTTTCAATGCGCTCCAACACCTAAAGATAAAAAACTATGGAGCGCACTACCAAGACTCTTTCATCGAATACCTCGACCACCTGCATCATGCATTGGATGTGTTTCAACACCTAGAGGTAAAAAACTACGGAGCCCACTACCTAGACTTCGTCATCGACTACCTCGACCATCTAGATCATGCATTGGATGTGTTTCAACACCTACAGGTAAAAAACTATTGAGTGCACCATCTAGACTCCGTCATCGGCTACTTTGAAGACCTAGACCACGTACTTGAAGTGTTTCAACACCTAGAGGTAAAAAGCTACGGCACGCACCACATAGACAACATCATCGGCTACGTGAAACACCTAGGTCACGCATTCGATTCAAGCAGAAAAACCGGTGGTCTCAAGCAATATTTGCTTTCTTACCGATCGGTTGATATCCCTTTAAGGGTAGATTGCGCTCGAAACCCAAGATCAAATTGCTTTTATGTCAAGCAACAATTGCTTTGGAAGCAGAAAGTAAAATTCTCAGCGGATTTAAAGCTACTTTCGCTCCTTTTTTCAGTGTAAGGAGATAACAGGATCCGTCGCTCAGTTGGCTCAATCAGACCAAAAGTGGTAAAAATTCGTGATTCAAAATTGAAATCATTAAAAAATTTTTCTATTAAACGATTCTTGTAGGTACACCGATTACCTATTTTTTGGGTAAGAGTAAAACTCATTTAAATTTCGCGGTTTCGCATGAGCGGTAGAACGCCATAAGTGACTGTGTGGTGGCAGTACTCCTCAGCGCCCCGCACGGAACAGTTTTAACACGAGGCTGAGTAGTGCTATACCCGGTGACTCACTGTGTCTCTCGCTCCCTTTTATGCAAATGAGAGTGAGCTTGACTAATTTAGTGCATTGAACATGAAGAAGAAGGAAGCTACCGACCATTGTTCTTCGTCCTCTCTCTCATAGAAAAACTCGCCACGAGGTAACATTGAAGTTTGTGAGCTCTCTCAGTTTTTTGTTGTAAGACTCATTGAAAATACATATTGCAAGGTATCGGTTTATATCAATAATGCGGTTCAAGGAATTGCTCGTCAGTGGTGATACAGTGGACGGAGTTTTCACCGGCTCCATTCACCATTGCAAGTACAAACTTTGCGTCGTCGGCCTGTGCTTACCATTGCCTTACAACGTCAGCGTTATGTCATCAGCCTTTGCAACTCATGGCTACATCACACACTCAGCGGGCAAGGATTCTCTCAAGTTGGTTCGTCGTTGAAGGTACTATTGTACGCGGTTACATTGTCTTAATGTACGTTTTCAGTACTTTTCCATCTTAAGGTTCGGTCGTCCTATAAGGCACTTACCACCCCTACATAGGTCTGTTATGGCTTATTATACCCATATGGGAGGGGTCTCCGCCCTTGCCGTTGTATCGCAAGCCTCAACGATTGCATATCGGAGATCGGTTAACCTATATCAGCGGCCCCTAAGTGGGTTCCGAAACTCTTTTAAGCCATGAGCCTATAGCATCACATCACAGCTAGAATTCGTACACGTCGATAGCGTGGCGGCGGTTCTAGTTACCCACCGTCTTCCGTCCTCGTGGGACGGCATCCAGGTAACCATGCCACCTATCAATGCCTGGTATCCACTGCCACATCGAGGCCAATCCTTATTCAGGAATCAGACAGCCGTCGTTCAAAGTGGGCTGTCTGGGGCTTGTATCCCAACTCAATGAACGAGTGAAAACACGCAGTACTGTTCCTGCGCTTCGACAGCCTGAGGGCATGTCTCCCCAATTCGGGCTGGTCGCCAGCCGTCCGTCGGTAGCCTAACGCGTTCAAACATATTGGTTTTCTGAATTGGATCTTTTTGCTGATCTCAGCTTGCAATTCTTGAAGTTATGTTGGTAAGCTCAGTATTATTGGTTAGTAGTATTGTGTTAAGCAAAAGTCTGTTTGAATAAAGCAAAGCGTTGGTGTCTCAATAGAGCTAGATAACCACCTGTAAGTCTATTTACCAATAAACTCACCAGCAGTGCTTTGTTTGCTGCATGGTAGTAAAGCGCATACATCGATGAAAATCACGCCATTTATACTCGTTTGCATGCACGCGTAAATTCATTCAAGTTTTTGAGCCACGGAGTCCATCGTACCATGGCCTCATGACTCAACGCGTCAGGGTCTGCACGCTCTACTAGCATAAGCCATCGTGCTCCCTACACAGCTGCGGCCAGTACACTATCGCGTAAAGGCTCCAATTTGGTTCGCAAGAGCCGTCATATGGCTAGATTGCATAGACGATTTGATTTTTTTCCATGCATGAATAACATACGATAATTACCGTAAATCGCTGCGCTTTTAGTAAGTGCCAGGGATACGAAATTCTCATCACATAAATTCATACTGTTTTCTCAACAAATTTCTCTCCGTGTGCGAAGGAGAAACTGACCTGTTGTGTAACAAATGAGTTTGTCTGATAAATGAGTTTGGCCAATAAATGAAATTCCACTAAGTGAAACTGGTGAGAAGATCTAACATTGAATCTGCTTCTGCCGTTGCTGATGAGTTTTTCAAATGTGCTACTGGCATGAGATTTCACAATTAAATGTTACTGATTTATTTGTAGAGGTTATGTGAGTATGCACGATTAGATATTATTGGTCTGACCATGCGTGAGAATTACCGCCGGGCCAGAGCATAAGATTGAATCAGCGCACGTGAGTTGAGATTTCATGTGTACATTTGAGGTTACCTTTGCACGTGCAGGTGAGGCACTCCAGCGCTGAAGTGCAGATCTTCAATCAGAGATGCTCGTTGTTGATAAAGTCATTTGAGTAGAGTCAGTTGAGTCGAGCCAGTGAATTTTATTGAGTTTTCCTAGTGGAATTCGTGCGTTTCCTTCAGCGTGATGTTGTCTCGAGGGTTGCAGATATCAGAGAGAGCGAGCGCCAGGACGAACTTACTTCTTCTCCAAAAATCTGTCACTCACGGCGTGAGGCAAATCATATGGAAGAGAGAGAGAGAAAACACTATTAATTTCAATTACTGACGTAGTCAGTATACAGTTTCAGCTGTTCCGCCGAGACTCCGCAATATGCTGCCGAGCCGCGACTGCGTCGCGAGTAAGCCAGTCGAGCGCACAACCGCGCAAGATTCAAATATTTGATAATTCCCAAACAGCCATCAATGACCAGGTTGACCAAATTCCACTTGATACTGGCAAGATATTGAGTTTGGTGATTGACCGTGTTAGTTGAGTAGTATCCGTTTTGAGTGTAACTACTCTAGTGAGCTTGTCCGTTCCAGGATGGAGTTGAATCACTATAGCTAGTGGTCATTTACTTGGTGGCGATCGTTCATCAGTGAGTAAAACCAATGAGCCAACCTGTATATCATGAGATGGATGATGGCACTTAGAGATGGATTTTAACCCTTGAATGTATGGGCTTGAACACTGCTGCCAGAACTGTTGAGTCATGCTTTGAATGAGTTGCCATTTGGAAAGTCTTGATTCCTTGAGGTTGCGTAAACTTGATTCAGGCACTGAGATCAGTGCCTTGCCGATGAGAAAATGTCCTGGTGTGAGTAGTTCTAGCGTCCTTGAGGTCAATAGTCCGTCAATTTGAGTGAGTAGTATAGCTGAAGCCTCAAAGGTGAGAAGAGTGTCTCCAATAGTCCTCCGTAAGTGAAAGGGTACCTCCCGTTCAGTAAGTCGAAAAGCCCGTCTCCGGGGATCGGTAAACTAAGTTTACTAATCCTTTCTACATGTAAAAAGGAGAAGTTTGCCGCAAACCCGGTCTTCCTAATAAAAAAATACATCAAAAACATGTATGATAACTCCCACAGTAATGCGGGGTCATCGTTAAAAAATTTGACAAATAAATTAATTCAAGAATAAACGGCACTGGGATTCACTGCATGATCGGAATTTTCGCTGATGGCAACTCATTCAAAGCATGACAGTAATGATTCCTTAACCATTGAATACTTATCTCCTTTATCTTCCACCAACAGAAGAAGTGGTCCTGATCGTTAAGTATGGTGCTGCTCGAATTCCGTATGTGACGGTCCAGATAATAATGAGTGAGTTGACCATTGTCATCTACGCATAAAATGCGTTGTAAATCCAAATCTTGCGGGTGTACCTTGATCTGACGATACATTTTGGTGATGTCAGTTGAGAAGAGCATTAGGTGGATACGAATCCAGGTGAGAACATCCACAATGTTAGGTGAGAGGTTAAGGCCAGTGTGTATTATGTCACTGAGTGAGTAACAATAATGATTCCATTGGTAGTGAGTGCTGAACCGTTGACTACTGCTCTGAGTTTGGTCGTTAAACTATCTTCTTTCGTACCCCATAGTGAGGAAGATAAAATTATGATTTCGCAGATATTTCATGTTGAGAGATCTGCACCATATAGGCCAGTTTGCAGTATTCGTCCATAAATGCAAAATATCTTTCCTTGTAGATGCTGTTTTGTTTGTATTTTTTGAGTTTTCGATTGAGACCCGCTTGAGCCTTGCCAAATGAATTTTCTAGTACATTAACTGATTGTGTGAGAGATAACCTTACTTGATAATGTCCACGAGTATTTCTAGTGTGAGTTTCAGCAAAGTGTTGTTCACACAATACCTCTTCTTTATGTTTGACAGTAGATGTTAAGGGTGGTTCTTCTTGAATCAAAAACCGTGTAAGTAAGCTCTACAATTCTTCTGTGTTGAATGCAATCCGTGTATGATATGCCGTTTTGTATTGACCAGCTGAGTTGTAGGGTTCGATAATTAGCCATCCAAATACTGATGATTGTGCGACTGGTTCAGTTACACTTCCTTTTATGAGATAGGGCTTGATGATTTGACCATAGTAGTCAGCACCAACGAGAACATCCACCGGCTGAGGTTTCCGAAAGGTAGGATCTGCCAAGTTTCATTTCTTCATATGGTTCCACATGAGCTGCTCACATTTCTCTATTGGCAGAATTCAGAAGACTTGGCGTATAATGTGAGCAGTGATCCTAACCTTGAAAATTTTGTGGATGGGCCGTAAGCCTAGTTAAACTTTTCTGAGTGTGTGGGTTGAGTGCGTGCCTCCAATTCCATGGATCGGTTAGATGAGTGTTGCCGTTTAATTTTGAGTAATTCAACGGTGGCCTTGGAAATAAATGAGATTTCTGATCCCGAGTCGATAAGAATTCTGAGTTTATGAGATGTCACCGATCAATCGTACCATGCCAATGCAGTTGCCAGTAATGTTGAATAAGTTGATGAGTTTGGCAGTTGAGTTTGACCGTGAAGTAAGATGATTGCGACTGATGACGTGTCTTGTAGTTTGCTTGCTGCATCTCTTGCCACATGTATCATGGTATGATAGTTTCCGTTGCATGTCTTACACCGAAATAGAGATTTACAATTCTTCGCAGCGTGCACACCAACTGTACCAGAGCAAACAATTGTACAAACTTCCGTCGCTGTTGTTCTGAGAGACGCTTAAAACTTGGACAAACCACAATAAAGTGCGGCCCACTGCAATAAGTGCATTGATGTTGAGCGATCTGAGATGAATGTGTCACTTTTTTTTGAGTCTTGCATCTTACTGTGAGTTGAACCAGGGCTTGTTGAGTAATTAGTATTAGCCGGTTTTGACTGAGATCCAGCCTACTTTTGAGCAGTGGATGATGAATCAGCGGCAATTTCTAACGCCCGCACCCGAGACACTAGAAACGCTTCAAACTTTGGGCACCAACAAGTTGAGTGACTTCCATATCTTTGACATTTACGATACCAATGTGCTGAGTGATGTTGGGTTCTTTGATTGCGCTGCTGTCAGCTCGTTGAAATGATCCAAGTACTCGTTGTCTAATGACCTCTTGTTTTCAAATCGATCAACGAGAGTGTTCCGTGACCACAGTGATGAGTCACCGGAGATGGCGAATTCTTCAATACAGGTGAGTGGTGATCCTTTGAGTGAGCTTCGTAGAGAGTGTAGTTTAGCCATATCAGTGAGTCCAGGCCGATTGAGGATCATGTCTCTGAATAACTCCTTGAACGCTGGCCACTCTGAGTATGAACCGTTGAATGTGGACAGCTTAATTTCAGGCAACTTGATGCTCGGGAGCGATAGAGTTTCTCCGGTCGGGAAATTTTGAGTTTGGTGCTGATTATGCCACTGCTGCTCCATAATGCTGGATGGCGTTATAAAAGTCAACTCCAAAGTATTAATTTGTGATGAAGGAGGCTGGGCACGCTGCTACTATTATGGCATGCTCCTTGTTTTAGGTATCGTACAATTGATCAGCATCTGACTTCCATGCCCCAAGATTATTGAGTTGCGCCGTGTCCCTTTTGTCCTTGATGTATTTGGATATTCGCCACAGCTTTTGAAGCCTCACATACTGATCCTTCACTCTTCAAATGAGTGATGCAGGCAGACTAGTTAGTGATGTGGAGCAAGTTCTCTTCGCAGAAACATCTGTGATTGCCAAAGCAGGTGAAATATTAGGTACCTTTAAGTTGCGTCCAGAATGTCAACTGGATTAAGTTTATCTGCTGCCTTATCCTCAGTCTCCTTCTTACCTTGGTCAGTTTTTTAGTTTGGCATGTTGTATCATTGTTGGAAATACATATAAATAAGTAAACATTCACTGGCTCACCACCACCCCACAGCATGTGATCCGGCTCAAAGGAGCAAATGTTGGAGAATTACCATGTAAATTATGAGTAACATGCTGCGGGTGGGTTTGGAAAATAAGTTTGAGTCGAATGCACTTTCAGATATAACACTGTACAATATATTACAAAAAAATTCAGTAGAAAAATATAAAACTTTAGTTAAAGTTAATAATGTGACTTGAATTAGAATAATTTTATTCGCAGACAATTACATTATAAAAGGGTGAGTGATACAATATTAGTTCTGGTTGTGTGTGTGGGTGTATGGTTTACAATTTCTATAAGTGTTAAGAGTATTACAATTGAGTAATGAAGTATGTACATAGGATACAATGTTGGACTTAATAAGCTCCCTGCGAAGAAGAAACTGACCTGTTCACCAATAAATAAAATTCCACTGAGTGAAACCAGTGAGAAGATTTAACACTGAATCTGCCTCTGCCGCTGCTGATGAGTTTTTCAAATATGCTGCTAGTATGAGATTTCACAATTAAATGTTACTGGATAAGACTGTGGCTTCCGAATCAGCGGGCTTGCATTCGATTCCCACACCGGGCTCTCGTTTTTTTTCAAAAAATAAATTTATTATTAAGAAATAATTAAATTCTTATTTAATTTCTAATTAAATAAGAATTTAATTTAGTTTAATGTGTATGTTACAAAAAGAGTCGGAAAGGTAGATCACGAAAAATATTTCAAATTTACTTTCTAAAATAGTAAAAATTCCTAATTGAAATTATAAAATTTACTATATTGCGAGTATGTCCCA
>JAWWEQ010050951.1:0-10766 GCA_035583055.1 Torymus tubicola
TCAAATTCCTTTATTTATGTGTATATATTATAAGGATTCCATGCTACATTATGTTTTCTGATAATTTGAAAAATTACGTTTTGGCCAGCTTTTTGGCGATTTCGACCACTGTGGCGGCGGCGGCGCGACGGGGCGCGTCTTACAAGTTGTAACAGTGGCGCGGTAGGGCACGCGCCCTACAGGCTGGTTCGGCACGGGGCCCGCGAATTATAAGCCTGTAACTCCGCGAGCGCGCTCTTATTAGCGCGCGCGTCTTATAAGCGTATAGACACCGCTAGTATTAAGATATCTTATTATATGGGAAGAAACAAGGATAAGAAATGAAAAACAAGGAATGTGATATATTTTTTTATTTAAAAAATACAGTTTATAAATGTTTATAGCCAATATATTATGCTGATCTTGTATACACAAATATTGTTTTTTTTTCATTCATGATGTACTGTATATTCTTTGTTTTTTTTTTGGACTTCCAAAATAAATTTATTATTATATTATATTATATGTTTATAGCAAAATTAATTTTCATGGAACTGTTATAATTCAAACTTATTCCTTTAACTTTGCAGCATTCAAAAGTATTTCCTGTCGTCGAATCGCTAGCTTTATATGCATAAAATTTAGGGCCTCCCAAAAGCAAAGTTTGTATAGATACGTTAGATCCGTATCCAGCGTGTTCGTCGGTCATATCACCCAACCCAACAATGAGCCCAAATAAGGTCTATATTCGTTATCTCCTTCCGACCGCTCGTTGCATACAAATATACACGAGTCTGTATCAAAGTATAATACTCGGCGATCGGACTTCGCTAAGTAAGTTTACAGTTTCAGCCGCGCTTGAGCCGTGGTATATGCCGTGATAACAATGTTTGTGTTCTGCGAAACCTCTACAGCGTCTTCAATTTTTTTCTAATTTACATATGATAGTTCGTCATTTATAAATAATATGCTTAGCACTTCTTTGTCAGGTGCAACTAGAAATTTGATAAGAGCTTCGCGCGTTTTGACAATATCCATCTGTTTCAAATTCTTACGTTGGCCAAACTTTCCCCAAAAGGAATTGTGATAAAGTTTAGCCACAACGCTTAAGCCAGCATTTTTTCCGATTTTTTCGCGATCCAATTTTATGTCTTCATCCCGCTCGTACTCTGCTAAGTAGCGTACCTTGTCTGTTTCAAGCGCACACGAATCTGGCCACCCGCTAGCTTCTTGTTTTATTTTTAAGAAGGTATTTACGTACTCTGCAAACGAGCCACTTTCGCCCCTTACTCGCATCGTATTGCGATATTTTGTACTGCCACATTATGTATATTTCACTTACTCGATAACCTATCTTTATTGCTTTTCGTACCTTTTCAACGACCCACGTCCCTGAGAACTCGCGTTCGCATGCGTTTTCGTGAATACAATCTCCTTGGCGCATTTCCTCGCAACACATATGACAAAGCGCAAAAAGCAAACGATTGTGCATTTTTATCGGTAAAAAAGGGAGAAACAGGTGGTAAAATTTTACATTTAACGAGTCTTCTACTCGCGACAGATCGTTGATATAATATTAATATAGACGTAGATCGTTAATGAAATTAAAATAGTCATTGAAAAGACTGATGAGTTTAAAAAAAGATGTTAAACAATACTTTGCTTAAAAAACACTTGATATTTTTAATAAAAACAAGGCTTTTTAAAATCAAAATATGCTAGTATAAGAAGAACATAGAGCCACCGTGCTTTCTGAAACACGTCAGGAAAGGGTCTTTGTGCTACAGAGCTCTGCTTTATCGACAGGGGTAACTGTAATAAAAAAGAACTTTTTTCAAATAAAATTAGAAAAATGTACGTTCTCTGAAATTAAAATTTTTTCACAATTTTAATGATTATATTCAACATTGAAGAAACATTGAAGACAAATTTTGGGTATAAAAACGAAATTTTCTCGAAAATTTGATTTTTTTCTGTTTTACATTTTCTATTCTCAATAAAAAACGAAATCGAATTTGGAAAAATGGTTTACGGGAGCATATTTTTGAAGAAATTTGGAAACCTACTATGCAATAAAAAAAATTGATTTTCTCATCATTTCAACCAAAGCTTGCCCCCTTAATTCATAAAGTTCTCAACCTATATACATAATAAAAATATTCATGAAGCTGTAACTAAAGAACAAAATTCCATTTTCTTCTATTTTGAGAAACTTTGGGATACACTATCTTATTATTTGTCATAAAGAAATGTCTTCTAAAATTTCAGCTAAATACAGACACCGCATTGTGCCTGCAAGTACAGTCAGTGTGCCTGCAAGCGACACTGAAGACAAGTTAATTTTTATGTAACAAAAGTAAAATTTAGAATAAAAATTTGTATATTTCATAGACCATATGACATAACTATTTTGCTCATATACTAATAATATAATATCTTATTTCAGGAATCTGAAAGTAATGCAACACAGGTAACACTAATTGATGTTGATCTTGATGCTGCTGGTTCTTTCAGCTGCGAAGTTTCCGTTGATGCGCCATCTTTTCAAACTGCAGTAGTACATGGTACTATGAACGTTGTAGGTGTGTATCGAAATTTGATAATTTAAATCTATCTAACTTTAGTACTACTTACTAAAAAATATTCAAAAATATTAAAATTATTCGAAGTAATTAACATAAAGTAGTAGTACTTTTTGATGGCTATGGTTCTCACCTGAGATAATTATCATAAGTACCATTAATTGAAGTATTTTATTTGAACGATTACTCGAATCATAACACTGAGCGCCGTTTTCAACGCTTTTGTCAGTGTAAGCCGTACAAAAAAGAGGCTGAAAGCGATGAACTGTGTGTGTGTGCGACACACTGCTGCTCTCGACGAGCCTCGTTCGATTCTCGTTCGATTCCCGAATTTTTTAACACCGACGTCAACGAGCATACGTAGTGCTCACGCCGTCGCATTTCACAAGCGAGGGCGCAATGCTTCTCACTGCACAGGCATTACATCCTGTGCAGAGCCTGTACTGAAATAGAATTTAACTAATCCCACAGAATTCGTATAGTATGGCGCGCGTCTTTCCTTGCCTCCGTTCCCATTGAACGTACGTAGCCGACGGAGTGTTACCGCTGCCTTAGCGGGCACGTTGCACAAGGAAGCACGTATGGATAGTAGTTGGGAAAATGCGCTCTTCCACGACAAGCACAACCAGGAGCAGCAGCAAGCGACGGAGTGAGCAGCGAAGGTGTTACGCGAGCCAGTGTATTCGACGCCATGTATATTCTCTTTTCATATTTTTTTTCGGATTGCTCATTCCGCCTTTGATAAAGCTCGTTACAACATATAAATATAAATATAAATTTATATATTCAGGGTCTCCCAAAAGTATAGACACACTTACATAAATCAAAACAGTGATCTGATGGTGACCTTGAATTTGACCTTGAGCAAGATCATTTTGGAGATCAACGTGATTTTTTTAAATAGGATCCGCTATTTTTTACAACTTCTGAAGGTCATTCTTAAAAATCAAAAACTCTCTTTTTTGACGTAAAATTTCCCGCTCTTTCAGAATGGTGTGAAAAATAGGGGTTCCTATTTAAAAAAATCACATTGACTTTCAAATGACCTTGAAGCTCAAGCTCAAGGTCAAATTCAAGGAGACCACCAGATCGCCGTTTTGATTTCCCAAAACTTTTCTCTTTAAAGTTTTTTTCTACCGCCCTTATTTTCTGACATATTTAGTTGTGTTCATACTTTTGGACACCTTGTGTATATATATATATATGTCAAAGTCTCTGTCAAATCGAGAGGTCATAAAATAGATATAAATCACTATAATAGGTCTATTCTTTATTATTACAACATCGTGACCTTAACTATTCTACTTATACATAATTTTATTCTTTTTACACTTTTTATTAGTTAAATTGATACTTTCGATAGATTCTAAAAAATAAATATACATTTATAAGTAGTATAGAGAATAAATTTGTCGACAAAGAAGTTCTTGCATTGTGTTATACGTGTTACCTGCAATAGTTTGATATTAATAATGCAATGAATAGTTTTTATGATTATATTTTACAGCTGTGGTGTAAAATATAATCATTCTCTATTGAAGATGCAGCATAAAAACAAAATTTTGTGGAATAAACACATGAAAGTCAGTAATAAGTAAATTTAACTCCGCTAGTCATGTCAAAAACAGGGTTTTTTTCACTATTTTTACATCTTTCATAAATTCATAGCTCTTTTCTGAAGATGTTGCCAATCTTGGTCCAGGGCTTATGTTAAAAGGTTTACAATACAGAATCAGAAAAAAATTTGTCGAACAAAAAATATTCTGTCGCACTCCTTTCGTTTTTTAATAAAGGTACACTGAAAAGCAGTTATCAGAGACTTTCAAAAAGGGTGATAAAAGAAATATGAGTACATTCTAGAAGTAAAATAAAAAATTTTTTCCAATCGAAGTGCTATACAAAAAGTTTCAGGATTTTGAGTAAAAAAAAAATAACAAAAGTTGAGTGTTCACCAAAAATTGCAAAAAATAACAATTTTTGATGTTTAATAACTTTTGTAATTATTGAAATATTGCTCTAAAAATTTAGGAACGTTTTTTTTAGAAAAAACTAAGTATCTACAAATTTTGAGTCATTTTAAAACTTTGAACTGCTTATTTCATCTGAAATATTCCATATGCTTTCACTTACATATATGCAAATGAAATATATAAATTAAAAATATTAAAAGTCTGATCCGGACTTCTCTATTACAAAATTCATGGAGATACCTTTTTATTGTCCAAAAGTGTTAGTATGAATCCTGGAATGAGTTGTGATGTTTTTCGGATCTAAAAAAATTAATTCGTCATCACATTCCTTTTAAATGTACACAGTTCTGAAAAAATATAGTTATATTCTACGAAAACTTACAAGAAAAAAAATCTATGTAAGATATTTTCAAATTTTGCTTCGTTTTGACCTAAATAATTTATTAATATTTATAAAATTTGAGACGATTTTTATCTTTAAATTGAGAATTTTATATGATTTTATCATTTATATAATTAACTGCTTGATTTTCTTTGTTTTCCTTAAAATCTTCGCACAGAAAACTTTAAAATTTATCCCATGTATAGATAGGAAATATCCTTGATCATCATCCACGCAAAAAAATTTACGGAGTTGGGAAGGAATAGGACATACTTCTTCAAATATATTAAAAATTTGAGAATCATCTTGAATTAAAACCATAGAAATCGCAGTTTCTTTATATGTTTCATAAGTTATATTTTTATATGTACATAAATTGAAAAATGAAGTAACACCTTTTACGCAATTTAAAATTAGTTTAAAAAAAAATTATACGCAACACGTGCACAAGGTGATTACCTTGCGCACTAATTGCGTAATATACTATTTCCGATTCTTTAGGAGATACAATGTACAAACATTTTTTATAAATATTTTTTTCTAGTTTGCGTTTAATTAATGAAAAAAAAATCAGTTAATTCTACAGTTTGAATAGTTATTTTAACATAATAATAGAAAGTTAATTTTACTTTTGCAAGTAAGAGTAGAAACTACTTTTAAAAACTGTAGATTCTACTTTTCATAAAAGTAAGATTGGCTTTATGATTTGGAAGGTTAAAACAGCTTTTCAATATAAAGAAAGCTAATTCTACTAATTTTAAAACGCTATTTTAGCATTTGAACGAAACTGTTGATTTAGCCTTCCAAAAACAGTAGAATCTACTGATTTTTCTTTTTTGTGATTCACGCTTTTGTTAAGTCAAATTTGTAATATTTTGGATTGTTGACATATTTTATATTATTAGCAAATATACCTTTTCGATTTCAATCAAACCGTGCTGATAACGTTGTTTTGCACTTATTAAGAGTTTTTGATTATTCTTTGCTGATTTTCTGTATGAACTGCAAGACGTATTACAGTATGACTTCATCCACATGAAGGAGATTCCTGTAAACGCAATGCTGCCTCTCTTAGACTTAAATACCCCCCGTCAATATATTCTGTTGTTTCAGCGTACACTGAATGATCATTATGATCATAGTCTTTTATTAATTTTACAAAAATTCTCGTGCTAGGATACATCGATTTTCAATATGTTGTTTTTCATCCTCGCGGCGAGATACGTTGTTCTTCATGCTTTCGGTGAGGTTCGTTGTTCTTCGTTCCCGCGCCAAGTTACGTTCTTCTTCCGCTTGACCGTCAAAATCATCGTATTAGGTTTATCTTCGTTAATTCGCAAAAAATATTATTAAAACTACATTTTTCGTAAGAAGATTTCGGCTATTTCGTAAGAGAAAGTGCTTATAACTATATAGTATAGGAAGATCTATATCTCCCTATATTATATAGCTGTTTCAAAAAGCTTATCACCCAGTTCCACTCGCCCCCTCCGCCTCCCCCTCAGCACCCCTTACCCCCCCTCCCCACAATATTCTTCTGAAATTCCTTTACTGAATTTCGATATAATGTTGATAAACAAAGGGCTGAAAACATATTTTTATATGAAAAAAATATAAACTTATTGTACAATTATTTATAGATTCTATAAATTTAAAGAAAAGAAAAATCGAATAATTGCGCTGTACCGTTTTGTCCCACTGCAATGTCCGTTGACTTTTCTCATTGACGAAAATGTTACACGAAGTTCAATTTCCTTGTCGAGCTTGTTTCAATTATGTCTTTAACTAATTAATCGTAATATAATAACAAATTTAATCTTGGATATGTAAAATGATGCGATTGCGAATTCCTACGATACAACGTTTCGTCCACGCGACACCGCGAGGAAGTGTATCATCGCGCAATATGACACATTTCTTCTTTAAATTCATTTTATACACACATAACGATTATACTTTGTAAGTACTTTTATTTAACGCGATTCCAATGCGATTATTTAAAATTTCAAAATAAGATGATCTCAATCATCTTTAACCGAAATAATTATTGTATAAATGAGGTAAAGTGCGCCACCCACGTCAGTCGCTCAGGAAAATTAAACCGAGAACTCCGTCGGCCCCTGTCGAAAAACGAGGGCAAATCAAGGAAATATAGTAAAGTGCAATAAGTTTTCAACCAGGAAATAAGAAGAAACTCAATCAACGACAACTATACAAGAAGTCGCAACGCATCCGTAGAACACATTCTAACGGTAAATAAAATAAAATAACATATATAAAAAATTACTAAACCAATTTTTATAGACAATCATCATTTTTCCTTTCCTGAATTCCAAGACTTATAACAACGGTTTCTTACATAAGTCTTTCAATAGCCCCAATATGAATATTTTATAGTCCCAATGTATTCAATAACGCTTTTAAAGTTCCATGACATACCTTTACGTGTATTAGACTAAATGATAACAAAACTTCTTTTTTGAAGTTGAAAGTGTGTGTTTAGAGTGAGATGGAGCTGAGCGGGTGGGGACAAGGAGTCAGGGGGCGAAAGCGTGCGGAGGTGAGTCGTAAGCATTTTCTTACAACTATATAATATGGGAAGAAATTATTACAATTTTCTCATGGCGGGTTGACGAAGCGAAGTGAGTAAGGAGGTACACTAGTATATACAAGGTGTCCCATTTTCATCGCCCACCATTCAAATTCGTATAACGATCTCACATGAGAACTTTATGAGATCTATATGCGATCTACATAAGATTCCAATTACGATCTCATATGAAATCTCATATAATATTTTCACGCGGGATACCTCTTATGTAATAAATTGCATATTTATTACTTTTATCTCTACTAACAAAAGTTACATATTTATTACTTATTTCGCACAATCAGTCAAGCATTTTTTTATAATCAGAACTAAATTTCTCTTGTAATAATTAAAACTTTTCTTCAGATATTCGATAGATTAAAGATGTTTTATTCTTCTTTATATTATTCTTTTATTCAACCTTGTTAAGATTCTTTTTTTGGAAATAAACTAAGATGACAGGGAGTTTTTCTAATTATTCCAGGATCGTAGTCAGCCGTTTTTTTCGAGGTTATCTTACAATCAGTTATATTATTGGATCTTGTCCATGAAATAATTTTAAACTATTAAAGTAAAAATGAAGAGCTTCATTTTGGTTTCTGAAAGAGGTTCCTAGGTGCTCTCCAACCAAAGTAACAGCGTTGTTACGTAAGACATGCACAATCGCGTAAAATCAATGTTCACGGATTTGATACCAAGAAAATAAAAAAATTTTTTAAAACTCAGAGCTCTGGTTTCAGCGCATCTAAAGACTTCGATAATGATTCATTTTAAAGGCTTTGATATCTATTTTCATTACATTGTAAATATGAGACTGTGTTCGAACCCTGAGTTGACTGGTACAGGGCGGAAGAGTAACATACGTTAGCTCACAAAGAAGCGAAAATAGCGAGAATAGCCGATTCTTGAGAGCTTCGGAAGGGTATTTAAGGGCCAAAAAGCAAACCAGTTTTAAATAGAGGTTATTGCACATAAATAGAACTACCTTCAGGTAAATTTTCAGCCATTTTGAGATTGACAGATTTTCGTGGCATCAGTTTGAAAATTCGAAATAACGCGATTTTTGCGAAAATAGCCCTTTTTTGATATTTGTATGGACAAGCAAACTCAACCGATTGCAATTCCGTTTGCGGCATTTTAAAGGTGATTCAAAAACCTATCAAACAAGACCTGCTAAAACGCATTTCCTTCCACCGAAGCAGTGGTGACAACTGTTCAAAAATGGCTAAATTTTCTAAAAATTTTATCGCACTAAATCAGATCCTGTACATGGGACTTCTGACTTTGGGGTCTGAAAATTTTTTTTTAGATAGCTGACACGAAAACAAGAAAAAGAAGCCACGGGGTACGTTAAAAACGGTTCACAGAGCTCCCAACAAAAAATCTTGAAAATAGGGCTAAATAGGCCCATTTTTGCACCTTTTATAGGGCCTTTCGCGGGATTAGTAGGTCTACGGGCCTAATAAGTTATAAAAAGTTTTATTTTTGGTAGTACTATAACATATTAAAATTTGGTGAAAAGCCAAGACCCACCCCAAACCAAATTTATAACTACAAGAAGCTAGAGAATATTACTATTATGAAAAATTGGGATGTAATAGAATCAATAAATGATCCTGATCAAGCTACTTCGATATTAATATATGAAATTAAGGATTGTTTAAATAAATCGAAATACGTAAAAACTAAAAATAAAAAAAGAGCCCCAAGAAAAGATTGGATCTCAAAAGCAATCATAGCATCATGTGCAAAGAAGGAACAGTAATATATTAAGATGCGCAAGGAACCAAATAATTGTGAAATAAAATTAGAATATAAGAATTACACTAGCAACTTGAAAAAGTCATTAAGGAAGCAAAAGTTAGGTATGATAGAAATCTAGTCAGAAATAATATGATGAGTAGCAACTCGCAAAATGATACCATAATTAATAAGATAATAACTAATGATAATAAAGTACTAAATTGTCCTACACAAATAGCTAATCACGCAAATGCATATTTTTGTATATTGGCAAGGAATTAAGTGACCGAATTGTTAATCCTAAGGGTAAACAAATATCACTACCACCAATGAATGAAAAATCTATTTTTATGAGGCCAACAAATAATATGGAAATACTAGAAATAATTAAGAATATAAAAATGAAAAATGGTGGAGTAGATGACATTAACATGAAGGCACTTAGAATCTTATCATATTCAATAGTGAATGCGATAACACATATTTACAATCTATGTATGGAAAAATCGATATGGCATAAGGCCCTAAAAACAGCTGTAGTAGTTCCTAAATTTAAATCAGATAGTAAATCCGAAATCTCTAAATACAGACCAATATCCTTAATTTCGAATCTGACTAAAATTTTGGAGAAACTGTTTATGTTAGATTACAATCATTTTTTGATAAAAATAAAATACTAGCTCAAAATCAATTTGAATTTATGAAAAGTAAAGGTACTAAAGATGCACTAAGTCATATATCGAATATAATATATAATAAACTAGATAAAAGCGAACCAATAGCTATTACTTTCCTAGATCTAGCTAAGGCATTTGACACTGTAAATCATAATATTCTTTTAGACAAATTATATAACTATGGTATACGAGGTAAAACAGATGATCTGTTACGCAACTATTTAAACAACAGGATGCAAAAAGTGAGAATAGGTTGTAACGGATAACTAGCTCCCGGCTAGCTGTGCAAGTTTCCGTACAAATACGTATTGACTTACGAGGAAAAGGTGACTCGAGAACGGGGCAGGAAAATCGAATAAAAAAGCGCAACAAAGAGAAAATATATATATGTTCCTATATTATATATGTGTAAGCATAAAAATGGATACCTACCCCCTCCACTTACCCCTCCATTTACCCCTCCACTTAACCCTCCACCTACCCCTCCACTTACCCCTCCACCTACCCATCCACCGCCCCTCCAGGTCCCCTCAACCACCCCTCCACATACCCTGCCCCTCCACTTTTTACCATTAAATTCTTTCAATTTTTACGTTATTTCGAAGGGTCTTGCCCCTCCACCACCCCAACCCTCCACCGCCCCTCCACCCCCCACCGCACCCCCTCAAAAACCCCTCCACCCCCAAATCCCCTCCACTTACACTCCATATCCCCTCCAAATCTCCTCCACCGCCCCTCCACATACCCAAAGTTAACATTTTAATTGGCAATTTCATAATTACTAAATAACTATTTTAAATATAACTTTCTAAATCATTTTAAATAATGTATTTATGGAAAATA
>JAWWEQ010050952.1:0-10765 GCA_035583055.1 Torymus tubicola
TGGATATTTCAGCGTTCACATAGATGAAGCTAATCTTCTCGTTAGACGTGTTAAAATAAGTCCAGGCGTATTACTGGCTCATGCGAAAATGTTATCTAAAACCGCCGCTAAATATCCTTTTACAAGAGTTGAGGTTAAGACGGTGACACTTCATAATCGTGTCTTTAGTGAAACATTAGATAATATAATATTAGGTCAACTGCCCAAAAGAATTATCGTTGGATTTGTTCAAAATCAAGCTTATAACGGTAACCAGAATCTAAATCCCTTCAATTTCGAACACTTTAACATCAGTTCTTTGAGTTTATTTGTCGATGGCGTTCAAGTGCCTTTTAAAACACTACAACCAGATTTTACGGGAAAAAATTGTACGTCGATGCCTACCATACCTTATTTTCAGGGAAAGGTATTTATTTTCTTAATGAAGGTAATCAAATTGCACGTGAGAGTTTTCCGTATGGTTACTGTCCCTTTGCGTTTGATCTAACGCCTGATTTATCCGCAAGACGGAGCGTGCGCAAAGCGTTTGCTTTGCGCTCCGATCTGAGTGTGTAAATCTATTGCTTCTCATGCTTGTTTTCAGTGCTCAAAGCAATAGCTCCATCTAAATATATATAAACATATTGCTTTGCACACGGTGAGTAAGCATAACAAACTATACAAAACACTTTCTTCGAGTACGCTTCGAACCCTTTGCTTAAAAATTTCTGAATATAAGTAAACGAACCGATATGTATTTCATGGAATAATGGGCGCTCGGGCTAAGTCTAATCAAAACAAACGATGCTACGAGTATAAATAAAACCATGCTAATATCTCAATTCCCTATTGCCAAATAAGATTTTTTTTTCAATCTAAATAATTTTTCAGTTAAATTTGTCATAAAAAATGATATGGAAACAACAATTGTAAATTCTTTATGATTTATTTTTAGTATGTGATGTATTAATAGTTTATTTTTTAATAAATAATTAAGTTTTCGTATATTTATTGTAATAGCTTTGTTAATCAACTTTACTAAGTTTATTTATATATTTATATGTTTCTTTTTTTATCTCATTTATGTGGTTTTCTCGTCATTTTTCACACCTCGCTACGCTCGGGCGAGAAAATCGACTTGTATCTCTTATTACATTTCCCTTTTTATGTTAGTTTGTATTTTAATAAATTTGCAGTGTTTTGGGCACTTCTGTCAAAAAATAGTATATGCAACACGTGCGCAAGGTGATCTTGCGCACTAGTTGCGTAATATACTATTAACGGAAGACTCAGTTTAGACTTAGCCATAATTCAAGGGCAAAGCAGATTAAAAAAAAATGTCAATGAAATGATGATTATTTTATTTGTACTAAAAATATAGTCTACGAGAAAATATTTCATAACTTCACACATGTCTTTCTTTCTGAGCACGTAGAGTGGTTGCTATAAGGTGCATAGAGGAGCTACACACCCCATGCGCGCTCAGTGAGAAGGGAGTTAGATCGGATTGCGTTCCTTATGATTTGATGGGTAACAAGTTGTACTTGCTCATGTAAATAATTTACACTATTACATACCCTAAATTGGCAGCCAAAAGAAGAGTCCTTTACCTCAGTGTCTCAAGTCACTCTTATTTTTGTATTTTTGGTCATTGTTTAATCTTTTTTTCTTGCAAGGAAAAATCCCTGTTAAAAATATCAGGTAATTTTTCATCTGATTTTACATGCCAAAATTTCATCCGATATTCTGCTCCAGGTGCTGTACAAAATTTATGTAAATTAAAAATCAGCTTTTACAGTATTGGTTATCACCTATTAGGATGATTTACCTTCCCAGATAAACTGAAACATGCACGTTTTGAAACAGTAATACCAAATTTTAGTTTAATACATCAGTTAATTTATCATCTGATGTCTCATGAACAAAATTTTTTAAAAATTGAAAAATTATATTATATAATTATAGTGACATTCTTTTTGCTCGACAAGTATTATATTCTAATATAAATAATCAAGATGTTATCAATTTATTTCAGCAAAGATCCATATCTTACAATTTAAGAGAGCCGAGAATGTTAGCCGAAAATCTTGTTACCTCAAATTTTGTTTACCATTCTACCACAAATAGGTTATGAAGACTTTGGAATAATCTTTCTTTTACTTTAAAACTTTCTTCTTTTAAGAGAATGTTAGTCATCAAAAGCAGCCTACTATTAACTATTGTAAGATTGTACTATGCGTTGTTTTCTCTCGCGTTTTCTTTTTATTTGTATATAAACTATTGTATATTTCAATAACCGTAATTATGTACAGAGGGATTTTTGCTTGTGGATCCAATAAATAAATAAATATTACATGCTTCAGAACGTGCATGTTTCAATTCACCTGGGAAGATACAACATCTTAATAGGCAATAAACAATACCGAAAAAGCTGATTTTTAGTTTATGTACATTTTCTACAGCACTGTAAAGAAAAACTTTTGCCTATAAAAGGTTATAAAATTTTAAATTTCATTAATATAACGAGGGGAGGAGCTACACGTTGCAACCTAGGGGCGAATGGTATGAGATATGATGTGTAATAGATGTGTAATTGGTAAGGTAGAGAATAGTGCCTCTCATCCCAGGTTACCATACTGGAATCATTAGTGAAACTGAATCATTAATAACTCTGCTTTAGGTGCGGTGGATCTCTGAGCTAACCTTTAACGTCTTATATATAGTTTCGTAGGTCTTTCTGTCGCTTGCGAGATGGAAGGGTAAGTACAAGCTTTAGTGTATGTACACCGAAGCTCAGAGAATTGGTACAAATACATTTTGATCCAGCACAACAGGGAATATAAAATTACTTTTGACTGTTATTAGGTGATATTACAAATACATTTTGTGATTGATTTGTTTCAAATGCATTCCTTTTCATTTTTAGTAATAGTTTCACAACCATCAACATAACTATTTTATAATTATCTTAATTATCAATGACACCACATTTAATGCACATCCACCATTTTTCTTCTTTGTATGTCTGGTTGACTTTAATATTCGATTTACTGATTTAATCTACATGCATGATGACTGCATATCTTCTGAAATAACAAAGAACATATATGCATAAAGTATCTATGCAAAAACTAATACATGTTTGTCAAAAGATATTTTGAGTATGTTAATTATTTTAAACTACTTTGTTGCTTTCATAATTATTTAAATACATAAAATAATTTAAATAATAAGCAATTAATATTTAGCTAATTCTTTTTTGTCAATGACAAAACATATGTCTAAATATTTTTAATGTCAATATATATCTTCACCACAATTCTCTTTAAACTCTAAAATGGATTAAAGCAACCATAACCTGCATATGGCTACTCTGATTGCTTTGGTCCAATTTTCCTCGTTTGCTCCAGAGCTGCACACTGGATTTAAAAGCCCTCTTTGTTTCAGTCATTTGCAAGTTGCAGCAAAAATTATAAAATTAAAAAAAACTTTAGAAATGACAAACTCAAGTTAACTTTCTTTTGTATAAGATTTCTATAGAATGTGCTTTTCTTTTACCATCTCCTATGTATTTTTGTAAGTGTTCGTGTATGTGTTCATATCTATCTTTTCTACTTTTTTGCCTTATTTCTTTCTTCTTTCTTTCTCTCTTGCACTTGTTTCTCTTCCTCTTTTTCTTCCTTCTTTTCCTTACTTTCTTACCTTCTTTTTCTATTATATTCTGTGTTGCCTCCCTGGGTCTTGCCAATGTCAATGCATCTTTCTTAAGATTACCTTTTTACAAATCACTTTGCTCTTTTGCAGCATATATTTTTTTATGAATTTCTCTTTAAATATTAACCACTGCATCTTCCTTGCAGGTTTTACTATGTATGCAGTTGTAATTTTCACTTTTCTTTTACCCAGCCAGCTTCGCAACCTTCTTTATTTAGGATTTTTGTTGAATTTTGGCCCTCTTTTTATGATTTATGTTTTCTCTTTATTGCACTGTCACTTCTTTCTCTTTTATTCTCTTGCTCTATCTCCAGCTCTTAAACCATTTCTTCTAATCTTGTCTCTTTCACTAATACTTCCTTCATTGTTTTGCTATCTGCCTTTTTTGCTGACTCCTGCTGCTCTTTCTTTTCCTCCTCCTCTTTCCGTTTTCTCTTCATATTTGTTATTCCATTATTTCGGTTTTCTAATTTTTGCCTTCTTCTCTTTTCTTTAACCATAATTCTGACTATAATCTTACCACAAGCTTTCTTCCCAGTCGTATTCATCTTTTGTTCTCATTATTGCTGTGAGAAATTGTATGTGCAAGTTGTTGATAAAATTTTCTGTTTAGCAGATATTATCAACTAATATAAATTAATACTAAACTTGTTCTAGGAGTTTGTTTATTAATATTTATTTCTTACGAAATAATTAAAATAAAAGTAGAATTTTTACTTTTGTATTGATGTTATTGTATAAATGACATTTTTAATACTTATTTTTGGAAAAAGATTTTAAATAATTCAATAAAATTATATATAATTGAAGGACATAGATAATAAGCATTTTACGAAAATAACTTTGAAAATAAGAATTAGTCAGCTGTAAACTATAATCTTCAATTGTAACCAATGTAGTATCACAATTATTATTGATAGTGAAACATAAAATTATAAATGAATAAACCTGATTTATGAGCTCTTTTATGATGTAAACGACCTTCTAAATCAGCTGGACCAAAATATGCTGATAAAAGTTCCTTATTGTTGAATTTCATAATTAATACAAGTTTTCTTGTAGAAAACGTTGTAGGTAATAAGTATTAATAATGTTTGTTACAAGATAAAAATAGTAGTAATATTATAGTAGTAGAGTAGTAACTTAAATAAAATAGAATTAGAAAAAATTCAAATATGAGAATAAAGAATCTGAAAATATCATTAAGGCTGTTTCACAAAAACTTCTTCTTCATCTTGTAGATAAGTTGGCACAGGCGAAACGTACGGCCATCAACGAAATTAGGGTTGCTCTAAAACAATGGGCAAGAAATTTAATGCTAGCAACTCCAGTGTTGGGCAAACGATTATCTGGATGAGCCCCGAGTCCCGACCTATCGAACGATGCTAGCGCATGCAACGGAGAAGACGTGAAACGTTCCGACCGCGGCTCCGGCGCTGCGGAGACCGGAGTGTAAGATTCACTATTCAGCTCTCGACGTAGTAACATCTCCTACTTTTCGATCTACCTAATTTCTACCAACTCACTTCCAGATTACGTGGCCTTTGGCCCTATCGTGAGGTTCATATACTGGGACAGCAGCGCTTCGAAAATCGGAGTGACGCCTCATCGTTCTCGGACTCTAGAGCCTCGCTGTTGACACCTTAACCGGTAAGAATTCTTTTACCCACTCTGCTCGGCTGGACAACTTAGGAGCTTTTATTGAGGCTTTTAACTTTTCACTTTTTACTTTTACTTTTGCTTCTATCTTTACTCGCACCTGGACCCCAGACTCATAGTTTTTCTCTACCACCCCTAATCAAACCAAATGTCTCAATCTACTAGTACCCATCCTCTATAAGCTTCAGCCCCGGAATCCACCCCATCTGTATCAGACTATGAAAACTAAAAGTCTAAGAGATATCCTGAGTCTGTTCAAGGTCCTTTTATAGCCTATTTCTTTGACAGTAATTCAAACAATCACCTATGTAATCTTCATATTCTACATCTGAGCATGAATTTATTCGATGCAAATATTCAGATGCTCTCTCTTCAAAGAGCCAATCGATTTTTGTTCGACATCACATTTAGTTCCTTCATTCAGGCAAACGAATTTGTAAAAACGGAAGTCATGCAAGCAAACCCGGACTGGAGGGGATGTATCCCTAACTGTCTCTTGTATACAGTGGAACTCCTTCTCGATATTCCTCCGGACATCCCCTCGGACAAACTCCTTAAAGGCATTTGCCTAGAATGTGAGCCCATCCAGAAGATTTTGAGACTCACTAGAACACTAACCTCCTCCACTGGTGATGATTTTGTCAATTTAGAAAATGTTAAAATCTTTTGCAACGGCCCTTTACCTAAAACAATATCAATCTTCGGAGTTTTTAGGAAGGTCCTTTAATTCATTCCTCCAGTTTTACGCTGCTACAGATGTCAGCAGTTTGGTCATGGCACCAACTACTGCGAAAACCAAAAAAAATGTGTGAATTGTGCACAGCATCATGTTGGAGATTGTAACAGCAGCCCTCCCAGTATAAACTGTAAGCAGGCTCATCCATCTTCCAGCAAGGCGTGCATATTTTTTTAATTTCACAAGGAGGTGAATATCATCAAGTCTATGCTAAAGGTCAGCAAACAGGAAGCCGAGTGTTTACCTACACAGCGGTATTTTAGGGACCTAAAGAAGGGCGACACTACCATTGTAGATATTGGGACTCCAAACCCATACATAGATTCGTTTCTTCAAAAAACCCTCGCTGGCAACTATGAATCGTTACTTCCGCAAAATGCCACTCCTCCAAATACCGGCTCGCCTCCTTCGGAACAGACGTCCTTCCCACCCAAAAAGCCTACGTTCATACACTCATCTCACAACACCGAAATGCAAATTTCGGACGCAAAGACGCTCAGTGAATCCGTGATCTCAAATTCCATCAATTCTGAGGAAACTTCCGCTCTCGATGCTCTCTTGAGCAGTGAGTCAGTCGTGCTGGGGAAGTCAGGAGAGTCCCAGTGCATTCACCCCCCCCCTCTCCAAGCCTCCAAATACCTCCTAACATCCATGCACTTTTCCCGGCAAATAGAAATAACTCGAAAAAAGGAAAAACAAACAATTTTTTTAAAAACATCCCCCTCAATCGCACCACACATCCCAGACTTAGGACATCGGAGCTTCGGGTCAGACAAAAAAAATCAAAATCTTGATGGACCTTTCAATTATCTATTAAAATGCCAACGGCATTAAAAACAAATGGCCCTCTCTCTCTCTCTCAACTAATACTAAATCACGATATAGTCTGCTTCGCAGAGTCTAAACTCGAGCCAACTGACCACTCTCCATCTATTCCGGGATACTTTACTCTAAGAAAAGATAGATGAGGATGCCCTAAAAACTTGGGAGGTGGTCTTCTTGTTTTTATAAAAGAATCTCTGAATTTTAAATCGCTGCCGCTTTCATGCATCCCTAAAAACCTAGAGTTTGTTGCCATAGAAATATTATCTCGCACTGATATTTTAAATATCTGCTTCTCGTACAACCCCCATACAACATTATCAAAACTTCGGACTTCACATCCATGCTGAATTCTTTATCTAGTCTCAAAAATTTGATCTTTATGGGTGATATCAACACACAAAACACCTCTTGGGACAGCTCCCAAGATGACCAGTTGGGCAAAAATTTCGGTAACGCCCTAGACTCTTCAGGTCGTTTCTGCATTCTAAATGATAGTTCTCCCACTAGGATCCATTTGTCCAACAGCTGCCCGGATATCTCCATCATTTCAGACTCTTTTGACTATCCAATCTCCTGGCGCACATTAGAGGATTCTTATGGAAGATTTCATTATTGATTCCATCCCTCGACAATGAATCATTCTCAAAAAGACTCAGATTATCTAAAATTAACTGGGAGACCTTGACGAAAATCCTACACGATTCCCATCATAACCTAGTATTACCACATATCTCGATCGACTTAGCTTGGGAATCTTTCATATTAACCATCGAACATGGTATTACAGATTCAGGCGGTAAAATCCCTCCCCACAAACCAAATTCCAGGAAGAAATGCCCGCCCAAGGTTCCCTGGTGGGATAAGGAGTGCACCAACAGTATTGCCCAAAGGAGGAATGCATTAAGAGTCTTCAAGACAAATCCTACCCCAGAGAACTTAAAGGCCGTAAAATTGGCGTACAAAAAATCCAACAAATTCTTAACCAAAATCAAAAAACAAAAATTCACTTCCTTTATCTCAACGTTAAACCCAAATAGACCTCTTGTGGAAAATTTCAACATTATCAAAAACTTCAAAAATAGACATTACAACCCCCCACAACCCTCTACAGAATCAAACTCGGCCTTAAACAACCCACAACTCAACGCAGCTTTTAATAAAATCTCCCAATCCTACATCTACGACGATATGGACTTCTCAGAATCAAATTTTAATATCTCTGCACTATCTCAACCTTTCTCAATGGATGAACTGACCCACGCTATTTCCTCTTCCAAGTTAAAATCTGCTCCAGGCCCGGATGGCATACCGTATGTGGTTCTTAAACACCTCCACACAAAAACCAAGAATTGACTCCTGGATTTCTACAATTATATTTTTACGTCAGACAATTACCCCTCAGTCTGGAAAAAATTTCACATTTGCTTCATTCCCAAGGGAAACGGCAAGAGTTTCCGTCCCATTGCTGTAGCTTCTACGTCTTTAACGATCATGGAAAGGATCATAAATGATCGCCTCATGTGGTGGATCGAGAAATCCAGGACTGTACCCTTTTACTTCAATTGCTTTAGGAGAGGCAGATCTTACCATTTTTGTTTAGCCCCGTTATACCTCGATATCAATATTGCCCGTCATAAAAAGTTTTTGCTGAGCGTCATGAGTCTAGACGTCGAGGGCGCATATGACCACGTGAATCTAGAAAAACTCATCAGCATACTAAAACAATTAAACAATCCGGCAGTTATCAAAAAATTTTAACTTCAACCTAATAAACCAAAGGGAATGCACAGGGTTCTTCAACAAACAACAATTTGATTCCTGTATCACAAATAAAGGCCTCAAGGTAGTATATTAGCTCCCCTTTTGTTCAATATTTATATACACGACATTGCCAAAGCTCCTCACCAGGACGTTAGATGTTCAGGTTTTGCGGACGACCTGCTCATATACAGTAGGGGCTCGAAGCTTGAAACGGTCACACAAAATCTCTCCCAGTGCCTAGAGAGCATTGATGTGTGGCTCCGCTTCAAGGATTTGAACCTCTCTGTAGGCAAGTGTTCCCTCACTTTCTTCAGCCCACCTGGAGAACTAATCTCTCCTAACTCAGTGTTCATCACCTTAAACAATCAAGCTATTTATAACTCTGCAACGTTCAAATATCTAAGCGTAATTTGGGATTCGCATCTAACCTGGCAAGACCATATAACTTCTCTTGTCAAAAGCTTCAGGCTGGGAGTCAACATGCTTGCATCCCTATGCAGCAGGTGGTGGGGGATTCATCCGAAAATCTGCCTTACCTTCTACAAATCCATTGTTAGACCCAGAGTAGAACAAAAATCTGCTCTCTAAATTGCAGGTGCTCCAAAACTCAGCCATTAGAATTTGCCTGGGGCTCTACGTACAACCCCAATCAACGTCCTCCACCATAGTGCTGGCCTACCTTCCCTCTAGTCAAGAAGGCGTTATATTGGCCTCAGACTTTGGCTTAGAAGCTCCGAACTTAGCTCCAACCTCATCACCGCCAAACTCAACTACATTGAAGAATTCATCTCACCACACCTTTTGCACTATAGAATTTGTAAATTCGGCCTTTTGAATGATTGCTGAAAATTCCTCCCGCCAGATTGTGCCTCTCTCTTTAGATCTTCCACCCTTCCAACGTTCTGGCCTTCATACCAAGGGCTTTTCATCAGGGAACACTTCAACACTTCATGGGGCAAGGCACACGCAGCCAGAACCCCTGGGTAAGATTTAAAGAGATCTACGGCGATTTCCCACAACCCTTCTCAACTATTTTTGTTGACGGCGCCGTGTCACAACTCCCCCCTCCTAAACTTGAAGTAGTCCTTAACTATCTTCCGATTTCTAGGCTTAAGTATCAATCTGTGTGTATGTGTAACCGGGTGAGTGTGTATTAGTTGAGGGCAACCTCGCGCCGGTAATTTGACAATAAAATCTTAAGACTACGCGGTTACCGAATTAGGTCGCGACTCTCAAACAGCACTCTTACATTTCACACTCACTCGAAACAATTTACAATTAATGAAATAAAAAAAAAGGATTTTATACTACAACAGCATCTTACCTGGCCAACCTCCTGTTCTACTGCTCTTTTGAGCCATGTTTTGGTAGCCTCACCATCATACTGAATCTATCGCGAAGAGAAGGAATTTGGCGACAAGAGACAGCCAACTAATATATTTGTGAATTCTCATGCTTTAGCTTTAGTTTCGTGTACTCGCTTATTTGGTAGGATTAGGGGGGTGAGGGATGAATAACCAACACATCTAAGTAGGTAAAGGGGCTGCTTTTATTATGAGCCTTGGCTCCCTATATCGACAGGTACAACACAAAGAATCACCTTTTAATATTAGTGGCCCTTCCAGCTCACTTCTTCAAACGCTGCAGCTGGCGCCGGCCCCAGTCCTGGCAGCAGGTGGGGCACGTGGCCATGGTCACCCCTGGACGGCCGCACATATAGCACGTGCGCTTGCGGGTCTGGGGGCACAATAGAAAAGATAAAAATATTAGACACAACACCAGCATGTTAAAGGAATCAACAATCAAGTGCAGTTGTGATGTGCTTTGTGCTGTGTGTATTAGAAGAAAATCAATAAATAAAATTTTTAAGCTCACAAGTGATGTAGCAGACTAGAACTTCTGATTACAGTGAAAAGTAATTTTATAATCTTTCTTGTGCTACAATTAAATCTGCAAATTGAATTTAAAAACCAGATTAAATTAAAATGTGCAAGAGTTTTTGTCTGTAGATATGTATGATCTTCCTCCGTTAAATTTATCTGACAGTGATAGTGGAATAGATGATAAAAGCAAGTAAAACAAAAAGATTTA
>JAWWEQ010050953.1:0-10763 GCA_035583055.1 Torymus tubicola
TTTTATCTTATTTTGTCATAAATTTAATATACTTTTAGAATATTACCTTAATATTTTATTAATAATTTAAATTTGTTGTTTGCAGATGATTTTACTGGGAAAAATTTAAAGATGTCCTCCCCCCTTAATAAACTTTACTTATGTTAGGATAGAATTAAATAGAATATGAAAGTTTATTTATATTATTATGTTTTTTTTTTACTTCATTTATGTGCATTTACTCGAGATTTTTCTCACCGTCGCTACGCTCGGGCGAGGAAATGGACTCACATCTCTTCTTACATTTAACTTTTTACGTTAGTTTGTATTATTTTATTAAATTTGCAGTATTTTGCGCACTTCTGCCAAAAAGCTCGCTGCGCTCGGGCGACAATCCCGACTCGTACGTGAATTACTTACCTTGCACACTAGTTGCGTAATATACTATTATTTATTGACTTGAAATTTTAACCAGTTATTACACTAATTGAAGGCTATCTGTGGTTAAAATTTCAAGAGATTATCTTCATTTGTTTTTTATAAAAAAATTATTTTAGAAATAATTTGCGTTTTCGTTGTCGCACGATAATAAGAGCAAAAATTATCCAATCGTCCTGAAATTTGGCACAGATGTAGCTTTTATATATCTTCAGATCATTGCCAAAAAAAATCGGTCCATTACAAAAAAAGATATTTGAGATTAAACATTTTTTAAAAAATTTTTAATTTTATAATTTCTAAAATTTAATTTTGGCTCATTTATTTTGTTTTTAGTTATGTCATCTAACATTTTTCTCAGAAATCCTTTCTGTTCGATTGTTATTTTGGATTTTGCTCTTTCTTCTAGTTTCTGTGGTTTGTATGTAATTGTGTTAAAATTTTGATTTGAGTTATTCCCGAATTTTGGCTTTAATTGAATTTTCTGGCTATTGATTTAAATCAATGTAAGTAACCCTCATCTAATCTCAACGTTTGCTCAAAATAATGCCTCGTGATGTCTATCTCGACATATTTGACATTCAGATATTCTACCGAGATTACTATTTGGTTTTACGAAGTTAAATAATATATTCGCTGCATCACTTCTCATCATATTTTGTTTAACAAGATTTGATTCTATTTCGATTGCTTCTTGCATAGCCGTGTACGCATTCTTTTGTTCTCCCAATTCCAATTGTATTATTTGTTTTAAATTTTGTGCTGTAATATTCGGTTCTAATGCCTATAAGTCGTTTATTTTAGTACCCATTTGTCTAATTTTATTTGCGTACGCTAATACTGTTTCATCCGATGTCTGAATTGCTTGGGTTAAGCTTCCGTATAACGTGTGTATATTCTCAGTACTTGGATAAATTTTACGTATAGACTCAATAAACAATTGAATACTTGGAGTCTCTATATTCGCTCCTTTCAACTTTGTTTTTAATATTTGCACTAAGTTTTGTTCATCGGCGTGAGTTATTATTTTCTTTGCTTGTTTGAGTTTCTCTATATATTCCTCCGTCGTCATATTTTTTCCATCAAAATCCAGAACTAATTTTGCTACATCCCTGAGTAGTAATGTGAGAGCTTGGTTTGCAATATTTATTTCAAAACCTATTAAATCTCTATTTATCTAGATATCTATGAGATTATTATCCCGACTTTCACCTTGGTTCGGTTCAACTTCCACGTGAGTTATATTTTCTGATTTATTTTTTGTTAAAATCAGACTTTCTTCGTGTAGTATTCCACCTATATCTGTATAATCCCCTAAACCATCTATTAAACGAAGTGACCTATCAAAAAATGCAGAATCTCTACTGGTTGCTTTTGGTGTGAAATAATCGCTAGAAGAATCTAGATCTGATTTTGCTTGGAGTGGAAGTAAAGAGTTTGATATATTAGGTTGGCTTTCTTTAAAATTTATTTCTTCTACGTTAAAACTTCCTTTACTTGATGTTTTAATTTGTTCTATTTTTGATGTTGATGAAATTTCAATGTTTGGCAATTCGATTTTTTTTTGTTCTGAGTTTTGTGACACATTAACATATGTATGTTCAGGAGAATTAATATCTGAAGTTTCTGAATTTATCGTGCTTTTTTCGTTGGAATCCTTTATTTCTTTATTTATCGGATTAATTTTAACATTTTCATGTGTCTTCCGTGGAGATGATCTTGGTGTTTTAGTACTTCGTAGAAATATATTTGATGATTCACGATTTCTTTTACCTACTTGCTCCTTCAACTTTGGATTTTCTTTCTGCTTTTTTCCTGATAAATATATTTTTGATAATTATATTTTTCGTTGTTGTAACGTAGCAAATTTGTCTTGTTATATAATTATATTTCTCTTGTTTGTAACATGGCAAATTTCCATGATACAAAAAAAGAGACAGCTGACTAAACAGTCAGACTTATGGTGATATGAGAAAGCTTATATTGATATTCGTATTTTATTAAAATCCTATTTTCATCATTTATTCGTTAGTGTATTAGTAATACTCGACGAGTCGTGCATGCTTATCTTCAGAAGTTTGGGCGATCATGCTACAATGATCCCCCCATCTTTTTACTGCAAAGCAGAAACTCGGAGGTGTTAAAGAATTTTTTTTATAAAAGCACCAATTTTATTTATTACCATCTTTTTTTTTAAATGTATAAATCTAGTGAACTTTTGTTCGATTCTGTACCGGAATCAATGTAAAGTCCGTAATACATAGACATTGATACTTTTATTTGGTAATGGGCTTTTATTTGAAGTAAATATTCTTACTTTTTGTGATAGCGGGGATCTGTTAGATAAAATAATAACTTCACAAGTTTAGAGAACGTAACCTTTATTACTTTATTGATTGATTCGAAATGATAATAATTACACTAACTAGAACAACCACACGTATTAATTAAATACCCCGTTTTACGTTTCGAATGCGATGATTTGTTTCATCACCTAAATGAACTTGTGACGTAGTTACTTGCTAATATTGGTTAAAACCTTTCTGATGACCTAGCCTTCACCCTATCACTACCTCTGCTCGACCAGAGACTCGTTCTCGATAAAGGGGGTTCAGAATTAGCAACCCTCTTCCGCTGCAATCACCTTCGCTGACTCTCCGACTTCAATAGTACCTAAATATGTACAACACGAAAAGAAAAGAGAGAATAAACAACACAGGACACGCGCACAATCACACTCGTAAGTGAAACTATTAGACGTAAAATTAGTTATTCTTTATTAAAGATACTAGATCCACAATATTTCTTTTCTCTGATGGCTGGCCAGAAATTACGCCTACTTCTTTTCTCGGGGTAACTGGACCTGGAACACACAAAACACTCTAGCCACTAATTTCCACAAAATCGTCTCGATGGGATGACCAGGGTACCTATAAGAATAAAAAGGAAAAACTCGACCCGACCCGCACTACACACAATTACTTCCACCATGAATATAATCCTCTCTATCCTCAATCACTCACCCTGACTCTTAATTACTTCCACTTTCGTTCGCGGTAGAATTCCAATTGTTGCCTGGATAATGGCGAAAAGGAAAGTGAGCGATCATCGCAATTTTCCTTTGCTCATCACCTCTTATTCACGGGTGATCGCAAGTCAACCTGCGATGATCGCACCACATTTGATTCCGCGCGCCCCTATAATCCCAATTAGACGTGCGAGTATACCTTCTTACTCACTGCGCGCTCCGTGGCTTGTTATACTCCCTGCAGTCTCTCTTTCCCTCTCTACGCGCCCCTACAATCCGAATTAGACTTGCGAGTCTACTTTCTTATTCACTGCGCGCTCCGTGGCTTACTATACTCCGCGCGGTCTCTCTTTCCCTCTCTACGCGCTCCCCAACCGACGCGCTCTCCCTACTCTCGCCGGCACTCCCGGGGAGCACGAGACTGCTGCTTGTGACTTCGTCACAAACAAAATAAAAATTGTTTAGCCAAGCGTCTTCGCAATTAAGAATACCGAAGGGGACACCAAAAAAAAATTTTTTTTTTCATTCTAACTGTGTGAATGTATTGTCACGGTGTGGTTTTTAGCCACCGAATGCGCCTACCTATGCGACTTGGTGATTCGAACTACGGCCTTTCTATATCCTTTCCTTAGGCCGTAATGACCAGATTAAGTTGCAGACGCTACTACGTCATGCAATTACAGACTTAATCTGGCTATCTTCCGCGCAACACGTGAGGTTTGAATCTCGCGCTTTTATTTCTTACCAGTGACGTGAACTTACCTTTAGTCACTGGTTTCGTGTGCTGGCTACTCAGTTCTTCACAATGCACTATTCTGATATGCAACGACCACGGAGGCGGCGGGGAACGGGGAATTTTAGTGATTTCGAAAAAAAAGTCGTCAGATAAAATATAAAATAAAAACAAGTAATTGTTAGTTTTATTAAAGTAAGTAATGAATGTAAATAAAAGTATAAATTAATGTTTGATCAACGAAAGCCCTAGCTATAACGGTGCGCCCGCACGAAATTATACTAAGTCAGCTATCTCGGCACAGCTGACTAGTACAGCGAAACTAGGTCACCAGCGCGTGGTAATATACGCCGCGCGCTCGTTGTGTTAGTGCTCAGCACACACTTACGCGCGAACTGTGAGAGAGCGGCCGCACTCGGTGTACGACACACACACACACACACGAATGAGCGCGAGATAAGGAGCAGACTACACAAATATCGTCGTCTGCACACTTGCCGCGCGCACTTACCGGTTACAAATTGCCGGTAAGTTGAACTTGAAAATGACCTTGACTACGGCCACGAGCACCAGGTCGACTCTCTTTCTCTACGCTTGCTCTCTCCGCACGAGATCGCCTAAACGATGCCGTGCTTCAGGTACGACGAGCCTGGAGAAACGGTTAGGTGTTATTAAATACACGGCGCGGTAGAAATGCGTGCACGCTTACCCTTACGTCGATTTGCGGATGAATATTCTTATTTCCAACAAAGATCAAGTCAGTTCCGCTGGTAGGCAAACGGAGACGAAAACACGAAACGAAACGAAGTTTTGTGTCAGCGGTATAACTATATTATATACGACAGGTGATACAAGCCTGTCGTAATAATCTTATTCCATTCTAACACAAACTTCTCACAAGAATTATTTCAAGTAATACGAAATAGAGCAACGATCGGAGAAGAACACGTCTTTTCGATATCAACTGATTTTCACGAATGTTATCAAAATGGCTACGTCCATCCGCCGATGTCTGCTAGTCATTACGTCGATGCAGCTCTAATTCTGCATCGACGCGTCATCTCGCATTCGCGTAACCGAAGCACCGCGACCACAAACTATCTCCGATGTCGGTACGGCTGGCGGTGACCGTATGTAACATTACTTTTGGGGACATGCAAGAGAAATATCAAGAAAAATTTAATCATCTTCTATTTTCATCATTATAATAAGTAGATAGTTATCATTATATCTATTTCATTTCATAATTGTTATTCTCTGGAGCAAGAAAAAACTGTACATTTCTGTATATTTCCGTACATTTTCGTACATTTTTGTTACTTAAGAGACTTTTGTACAGATTTGTACGGAAATGTACAGAAATTTACAGAAAAGTACTGAAATGTAGTAGATGGCCGGTTCTCTGTGATGTCACAGATGAAAAATTTTGTTTTCGTTAAAAAAATTTTTTATGCTTTCTATTACATATTTTGAACTGCTATGAATTTTTTCAGATTTTTTTAACTTATAGTTTTGGAGATATAAGAGATCAAAAACTGAATTTTGATGATTTTTTGCAGTTTTGACCGATTTTTATTAATTTATAACTCCTCAGGGAAGCAGTTTTCGCGACAATAGTTTTTTTTGTAAAATTTTCTCAGTTTTTCAATAAAAATATTTTCAAAGCTGTATGTGTACACTGTCACTCACATACCTCCAAATGAGACATTACAATTCATACAGAAAAAAACCGGTCAAATGTATCTCCCATTGAAAAATTCATGGAAATACCTTTTTATTATACGAAGTATCTGTATAAATTCCAGAATGGTATTCGATCATTTTATAACCTAAAAAAATTCATTTAGATTTTGATTTTTTTAAAAATGTCTTATACATGTCTGAAAAAATATAGTTAAATTCTACGAAAAATTATAAGAAAAAAAGTCTACGTAAGATATTTCGAAATTTTGCTTCGTTTTTGAGCAAAAAAATCCTTTAATATTGATAAAATTTCATGATTAAATTCAGAATTTTGATTAATTTTTTGATAGAGAACAGGTCATATATAAGTACAGAAATGTACAGGAATGTACAAGAAGGTACAGAAATATACAGTTCAATGTAATTTAAAAAAGAAATTGTATATAGTAATAAAAAAATAATATAAAGGTTCCAAATTCACAATAAAATAGTGTATCTAAATGGTTAGTTTACGAATAGTAAGATAGTGTCATGATCAAGTCCTATAAAAATGGACTTGAAACCATTTTTAACAGGATTTTTTTATTAGGGCATTTCAGAATAGCCTACTAGAATAGAGATGCTAGAATAAGGAAACTAAGAATATTGCAACAAATTATTACATAATCATCGTTTATTAATTATATGAAAAATTACAAGATATAAAATAATATTAATCAAAAAGTTATTTGGTAACATAAGATTATTATGACATCTGACTATGCATCCACTAAGAACTAAGACCATTTATAATTTATATTACAATTTAATATCACATGTTGAGGTTTAATACAAATCAAACAAAATATGAAAAGCTAAAGTTCGATCATTTCGACATCAAGATCTTAAAATGCCGCATCATCTAAAATTAGAAACAATCATTTAATCTTGACAGATTTGTGGGTAACCATAGAAAAACCTAATATGAATACGTTTTCACAACCTTTTGTACAAGAACTCAATAACTTATCAACCCAAGGAGTGCAGTGGAAACGAAATGAAGAAAATTTAGTTTTCAAATTAATTTCATTATGTTGTTTTGTGGATACACCCTGCTGATGTAGTATGCTGAACATCAAGCAATATAATGATTTGTACGGCTGTACTTTTTGTTTTCATCGTATAGAGAATGTATCGGGAACACATAAGTATCCTTTAAGTGACAATATTCCTGGTCAGCGAACACATAATAATATTCCGAAAGATATGACTACTCCTCAAAAAGTTGTAAATGATAAAGTAGTATTCAAAGAAGAGAGAGGAGTTAAAGGACCGTCAATTTTAACGAATTTACAATATTTTAATTTATCTGATGTCATGACTCTAGATTCAATGCATTCGGTCTATTTATGTGTTACAAAGAAAATAACAAACCTTTTCTTGTCAACAGCTGATCAACCCTATTATATAGGATCACCAAGTCAACTCGCTTTAATAAATGATAGGTTATCTAAAGTCAAAGTTCCTAAAATAATTACGAGGACTCGAAGACCCATAACTTTGAGAAACTTTTGGAAAGCATTAAAATGGATATCGTGGTTGCATTTTTGTGTTTACCTTGTTTGCAAGGACTTTCATCTACAAAGTATGTGTCGCATCTGTCGAAATTAGTAGCAGGCATAGAAATTTTGTTAAGAAACTCCGTCAGTCTGGATGATATTAAAAATGCTCATAAATTACTAATTGAATTTTTGTTTATGTTCAAGACTATTATGGAAAAGAACAGATGACTTACAATATACACTTATTACAACATGTAGCAAAAAGTGTCAACAATTTAGGGCCACTATATTTGCATGACGCATTTGATTTCGAAAATGAGAATCGATTATTATTACAGTTAAGGATGAGTTCAGCGCCAATTCCAGTGCCAATTCCCGTGCATAGTATATGTATTGTAGAAAATGAGTCACAAAAAATTATAATTTTTTATTATATTATTACAACAGAACAGAGGAGAATGTTCCATAATATAAGCCATATAAAAGAATGTAAAATACACTTTCATCTGATGCAGCATTGTATCCCAAAAGACGTGCATGGACAATGTATTTTAATGAATATTAATAATAAAAATTATATATGTAATGCTCCTGTAGGATGTGTTGGCGACTGAAAAATTTATTGCACTTTCATTTTATGTAAAACTTTGTTTACTGTTTCATGATAAAAAATATCTTTTAAATTTGTAACCTATCTTTATATTATAAAATTTCGAAAAAAGTAGGATACTTTTTATTAGAAAAACAGAGTACCTTCAGTAGTTATACTATTTTTTTTTATTACATTAAACTGAAAATTTACGTACATCCTTGTACATTTCCGTATATTTCCGCACCTATCTGTATATTTCCATACATTTCCGTATATTTCTGTACAAAAGTCTCTTAAATAACAATAATGTACAGAAATGTACAAAAGTTTACGGAAATGTACAAAAATGTACAATAACGCACAGATAGGTACGAAGAAGTACCAGAATATACAAAAATGTTCGGAATAATACAGAATTGTACATAAATGAACATTTTTTTCTTGCGCCAGGGATTAAAATATCTACTTCAATTCAGATAGTTCTAGTATTGCCTACTTAACGCATGAGAAGAGAACAAATGTTATATTTTCAAAAATATGTGCAAAGGTACTTTTGGGAACATAAAAAAATTTTTTCTTTCATTTTGAGTTTTGTGAATGTATCTAACATTACTTTTGGAGGCATGCAAGAGAAATCTGAAGGAAAATTCAAACATCTTCTATTTCCATCATTATAATAAGCAGATAAACTTATCGGGACAGAAAAACACGGTCGTAAGGATTCAGATTAACGCGAAATTGTTACAAGCATGATTGCATGATTCAAGAACCTGAAAATTCGTATCTGCAGGAAATTTAATAATTTATCAGATTTTGAGCAGTGTAAATAAACACAGTGAAGGGGAGACATTATTGGAAACATATGAAGTTGCGTATTTTCAAAAAAATATTTATTAAAAATTCAAATGTGTGTATCTGTGATGTTACTTCTGGAGACCTACGCAAACATTACTATATATGTAAACTACATCGTTTAGAAGAAATAAGTTTTTAAAAAAGTGATTGAAGGAAAAACGGTATTTGCTTAATGCGCTCTGAGATGTGTTAATGTATCCAAAATAACATTAGCGGAGACTCAAGACAAATGTTAAGAAAAATTATAACGTGGTTCGAGGATAAGATAGGGAGAAAATAAACATCTCAGTTCACCGTATTCTATCGAACTCATTTGGCTCTCGTTGCCGCGAATTCGTGCATCTCGAGCGTTTGTTTACATCGATCGAGCAACGTATTCGGGAGCTACGTGCGGGGAGAGCGCGACTATCGTCGTTGCAAAGTCGCGCTCAATTCAATTGGAGATTAGATTCTCTCGGGCCGTCTAATCGCGCGCACGCAATCTTATTATATTCGTGTATTCCAGTGATCGACGCTTTCCTAGCCTCGTCATCGTCGTCTCTGCTAGGGAAGTATTCCGGCACGAGTGCAGGCCTGCTGTTTTCGGGACTGGGGAGGACGCTTCCCATCAACAGCCTGTACTTAGTCAACGGTAACGCGACCTGCAAACGTCTACATGAGTACACCGATCTTGTACGATATTAACTGGGCTGGCGCAGCGTTACCAGTCCCAGTGCCCTTGTATTTCCGGCTCGCCATTGCGACCGGCCGGTGTTGCTTTCACCGGCCCGATGAAAGTTAATTATACTGATCCGCCCGCGTCGAGCGACGGATCCCGGCTTCTTGTCTGCACGCAACGCGACGCGTATCGTTGTATTTTGATTTGAATAGACTTTGTTATGGTTTTAGGTACGCTGAGTCTATTCGTCATTTTAATACCTTCACCTAACCTTCTCCCGGATACCGCCACCTCCGCGGGTTCGTCGTCTGCAGTGACGAACATAGCTGAGCGGCCGGCCTCGCGAGTAGCTATATTGCGAGCTATCTACTCCCCGCAATAAAGTTGAGTTCGCATCGGGAACTCAACGTTTGTTAACGGTTTTTTCGGTTTGCAGCATCCCCGTGTACCAGGGTATGAGCAGCCCGAAATATAGCGAATTATTATTTATAAAACTGTTACAAAATTCAAAATCTCTTTTATTCCCATTATTATAATAAATAGTTATATACAAGTACTAAAACATGATCGTCTGCCCCATTCATGAACCTGAAAAACTTCAACTATAGGAAATTAAAGAAATTATTAGATTACGAGAAGTGTATGTAAACTCATTATTACCGACTTTATCAACGTCACAAGTATTGTGTATGCGAAGAACTGTTCTTACACAAGAGAGAAGAGTCGGTCCCTAAAAGTTATGACTCTCAAGTACATATTTGGTCTATGGGATTTTTAGAATATCTTAGAGATATTGGCGGCTCAGAACGAACGCTTTACCTAGAAGTTCTACAGAATCATGCATCCAAATCTATTGATGACACTGTCATGATATGCAGCTTTACAATGGTATTTTCGATAAATTGGAAAGCTACTATCCTCATAAGTTTAATTCGTACAATACTTATTTAATGCATGGAGACTTTTAAAACATTTCGCGGACCAATAGCTATACGAACTAGTGTATAGCAGTCGTAGTGGTAAATATACGCTGAGTTTCCGCGGCATCATTATTTCCGACTCTAACAACGTCATGAGTATTGTGTCAGCGAAGAACTGTTCTTATACAAGAGAGAAGATTCTATTCCTAAAAGTTATGCATCACACATTGTGACGCTGATCCAGCGCCACATTAAATTGAATAAATAAAATAAAAGAGTAACTGTAAGCTCGTGGTCACTGTCTCCCCCGACGCCTTAGCTATGTGTGCACGCGCA
>JAWWEQ010050954.1:0-10763 GCA_035583055.1 Torymus tubicola
GGCAGAACCTCTTGTAGGCCGCCACAGGTCCCAGGCTTGCATACTGACCTGCATCAAACAACCGCCCACCCCACGCGGCAAATTATGAATAACAATTTTCGATTGGCTCCTCTCACACACACACACACACACACACACAGCGCCGCGGAATCGGGCGTCCAAGGCGTACACCGCACACAGGCGACACTTTCAAAGAGGCGGTAATTTGGAAATCAGAATGACATTTTTTTCTCAAAGTATTCGTATTTTTGCAACCTACTTACTTCAAAAATAGTGATTTTTTAGTAAATACAAATTATTTTGAAATATTATTAAATTCAAATGCTAACCCTAATGATATATATCCTAATAATTTTTAGAAACCACCAATGTATGTTATTTTACAAACTTTTTACATAATTGTTTTTCTTTTGTTATTTAATGCAAAAAAAGAATATATACGTAGTGTCAAATAACAAAACAGAAAAAATTAAAGAGTACTATAATTATCCGGGATCTTTAAATTTTAAATTAATCATATTAATTTATTTTTCAATAGAATATATTTTAACTTAATATTTTCATATGATACAGATTATTAAATGTAGTTTAATGGTAATTTCCATATTAACAATACCAATTTTCTTTTCCTAACACAATTTTGTAATAAATTTGTTATTTCAAAAAAGCATAATAAATAAGACTAAAACACTTTTTAATTTTAGAAAATACAGTGTTTGAGAATTCATTGATATAGAAAATAATGTATAGGCGATAATCGTGTGAACTGACTTTAATTGAAAATTTTATTCAATTTGCACGTTATCAAAAAGGAGAGAAACCGTATATGAAACAGAAAATCAAATAACAGAGGCTCGCGTTTACGGGCGGAGACCTGTCCCATGTAGGTATAATAAGCCACAACAGGACTGTGTAGGGGTGGTAAGTACGTTCGTGGCGGTCACACCTCCCTATGATGGAAAAGTGCCTAGTGCGCGCAACAAAACATATACAAGATACATTAATAATTATTTTATTAATAGTGGTGAATACTCTTATATTTTTCTAATACTTTTTTCTGTTAATATAAATTATAGATATAATAGGTACTGTCCTGCGAAGAATAATTCAAAAAGGTTGATCGATTAATTAAAATTTTCTTAAGCATATTTTACTTGAATTACTAGTTTTCCCCACATTTAATAATAAAAATATTTCAGGAATCCCAGAAAAGGAAAAAGCCGTCTGGCGCTCAATTCCGAAATCCAAAAAGAATAAAAGAGTTTGAAGATAACAAACTAGCCGGATCACTAATAAAAATTTTGAATAAGGAGTAACATCAATTAGATAAAGAAAAAACTGGTGATGCTTTTGAAGAATCATCGAGCACTTCAGCTATGGAGTCTAGTATCATATACGAGGAAAGCTCTGAGATACAGACAGCACCGGTGTGCAGCGTTTTTCCTAAACGTATCTGTCGAGAAGATACTGAAATTCCAACCATACTATTTTATCCGATGATCTGGCTTTGTGACCTGAAAGACAGGAGAAAATTTTCATACAATTATTACTATCGGCACATTCCTAATGTCGAGAAAATAAATAGAAACTGGCTTCGTTACTCTATTTCTAAAAACGCGGTATATTGTTTTTGTTATAAAATTTTTAGTAAATCTCCTACTACATTTTCTGGTATGGATGGATTTTCCGATTGGCAACATTTGTCTGAAGCATTAAGAAGACATGAAACAGATATGATTCACATTGAAAATGTTAAATTATAGATCGATTTGAATAACATGCTGAAAACAAATACTACAGTCAATCAGATGTAATTAAGACTTATAGCATAAAAAAAACATTGGTCTGATGTTATAGAAAGAGATATTGCCGTTATAAAGTTTTTATCGCGTCAATGTCTAGCTCAATTGAAACGACAGCATCCTTTGATACAGTCATGCGGGAACATCTTCGTAGAATTGAATGTGCAAAACATAGCAAAAATCATGTTATTCATTGTTTAAGAGAGGACATTCAAAATGATATTTTACATTTATTTGGAACGACGATAAAAAATAATATTATATTAGATCAAGTTAGAGAATCGAAATATTTTATTATTATACTAGATTGTACGCTAGATGTTGGGCATACAGAACAAATCACTATTATATTAAAATTTGTTTATTTGAATAATTCAAGTAAAATTGTAGAGATATATGAACATTTTGTAGGTTTTTGTTCAATTACGTATTCAACTCGTGCAGGTTTGTGCGATTTCGTAATAAATTTGATAGAAACTTGAATCTTGATATTCAGAACATTCGTAGACAGGGCTATGACAATGGAGCAAACATGCGCGGGAAGGATAATCGATTGCAAAAAAGCTTTTATAAATTAATAATAGATTTTTTTTTGTTCCATGTTTTGCACATAGTTTAAATTTAGTAGTGAATGACACTGCTAAGATTTCTTATGAAACGATAAATTTTTTCAATCAAATTCAAGAGTTATACATGTTCTTTTCATCATCATCAAAGAGATGGGCAGTTATAATTAAACATGTTCCAAAACTAAAACTAAAGCCCCTAAAAAATACACGATGGTCTAGCAGAGTGGATGCAATTAAACCGTTACGATAATATATTGGCGAGATACTCGATGGATTATTAGAAATCTCAGAAAATACTTCCAAGTGGGATGGTGATATGACACACAAAGCATATTCACTTGCTTTAAAAATTCAAAATTACAAATTTATTTGTTCTATCATTATATGGTTTGATATACTACATAAAATAAATTCTGTTAGTAAAATGATGCAAAATCCTGCACGTAACGTCATATTATGATTTATGAAGTGTATAAATGATTTCATAAAATAATTATTTTTTATTTGTGAATCCTAATAACTCATCCTAATCAATGCATAATTTGAGAAAAAATAAAAACCGATTCAATATTAGGACAAGGGGCAGTAAATTGATGATTTCATACGGGCGCACGTTAGTCAAACCGCAGCCCTGCACACACATACACACACAGGTATACTATACACATTCGTTACGAAGCGAAGGTCGCTGCTGCAACTGCAAATGTCATTAGCTAAAAATAGTTCCTTGTACTTTTGGACCAGGGCTGTAGGTCTATGTACACTATGGCGGATGAGTAATTCTCCGTCAAACCTCTCTCTTTCGTCGCCCATATTTATGCACTTCTACCCATACTAATTGTTACAGGTGCGGAGAGCGAGAGAGACACAGGGCGGCAGGAAAGAGAGAAAAGCGCCGCGCGCGGAGAGAAAAATGAAGTCATTTATACTTGACTAACCCTGTTAAAATCGTGCGAAACTTTTGCGTGTGATTTCCGCACTTATTTCCAAATGAAAATCACTTAAATTAAGGATATAAAAGGATGAATTACTTCATGTAAAAAAGGATCGATTTTGAGTTTGGTTTTGAAGAAACTAATGGCCGTACTACCAGTATGGAGGGTAAAGAAAAACACAAAGTTTTTAATTACGCCGACGTTTCGAAAGCTATATTTAATTCTCTCCTCTTCATGGATAAAGTTAAAGTCAAAAAAACGTGTTTAACAGAACGGTGTTCTGCGTGTCAATAATCATTTTATATAATACAATTTAAATTCTTATTATATAATATATAATAAGAATTTAAACACGTTTTTTTGACTTTAACTTTATCCATGAAGAGGAGAGAATTAAATATAGCTTTCGAAACGTCGGCGTAATTAAAAACTTTGTGTTTTTCTTTACCCTCCATACTGGTAGTACGGCCATTAGTTTCTTCAAAAACCATTAACAACACTCTACCATTCGCTTCAATACAACTGATTTTGAGCTTATTTATCTGTAGGAGTGTGTACGAAAAATCCGTATTTACGTCTGAAAAATGGATGGCTGTCCATTATCTAATATTCCCTAACACGCCACCGGATTTTCCCGTGTTGCTCCGAGGGATTAGACCGTGCAGGCTCTCTAGATTGCGAACAGTGTTGAACGCACGGTCAAATCAGTCGAAGCTACACCGGATAATCTCGTGGGCCGCTTGTAATTTTAAGGTCACACACAGCTATGCCTTTTTCAGATGGTAACGTATCTAATTAACAAATAAGACCAAGTTATAATTCCACAACAGATGTGTAACTTTACTACTATTTTCTTCACCTAAAGAAACGGTGCACCCATGTTATAGTATAGTAAATTGCATGGGATAATTAGTCCAATAATATAACTGATTTAATATAAAATATTTGTACTGGATAATCCCTTCATTTTTTTCCCCCAGGCAGTTCGGTCTTGGCCTTGACCGTATTAACACGCGCCCTTGTGCATTTAGTCCAGCCGAATTCGAGTTTGAGCGTAAAAAAATTGCTCAGTAAGGTTCTATTGCACTTTCTGGTGAAAAACGACGTTTAGAATGATAATATGAAAAAACTAACCGGAAAAGAGCACCACTGAATTAGCAATACGCAAATAAGTCGTAAAATGACGTGTTTTTTCACTTTTTTTACTGCGTATAAAAATCTAGTCGACCAATAGGAAAATGAGTAATTTTACATTGTAGGCAATAAAATTACCTACAATTTCATGTAAAATAAATGTTGAACGTAAAAGTCAATTTTCGTAATTTGCTCATTATTATTGCAAAAAGTGATGAATCTGTCTGAAATTTGGCAGATAGACGGCCATTCCATAACCAACATGTGTGCGAAAACCCGATTCGATTGACCGGCTAATTGTTGCTCCATGCATTTGTTAATTAATTTCGCTCGTTTTTTTCAAACTAACTGTTTAATTAATTAACGTTAATTTTATAAGTTAATATTGCCAAGGGTAAGTTCTAATAGATCCAGAAAAACGTATGGAAAAAGAAAAATTTAAAAAAATTGAAATTAAGTCACTCTACAACTAACAAAGTAGAACAAGGAAAGTATAAAAAATACGAAATAAGAATGATTTACATTTATAAAAATAAAATTGTTATTCTTAGTATTAAAAAGTGTTATTTTTTGTTATTCGATTCTATTTTTTTGGCAGAAAAAAATTCTTCAACATCTTCTTCGTCTTGTATGGTATCTGTATCTTGCATAATACTTTCTATAAACTCTTCTAGATCATTTGACAGTTCCTCAATTATAGATTTGTCTACGTTTTCGCACAATTGACCATGGCAATTTTTACAAATTTCCGTACACTTTAAACCGTGTTTTCTGCAACCACAGTTTTGGTTTGTACAATTGTCATTACAACTGCAGAATACAATTTTTAAATATTATTTTGGTTTGTACAATCACACGCAAGTCCCTACCACTATATTTGAAAATAAACGCAGAAAGCGTGCTGTGCGGCTGTAGCTACTTTAGGTGGCAACAACTCGAATTTGAATAAGGATTTGGATGTGTGCTTTTTGAAAAGAATAAACCTCAAATCGTTTAAGCACCCATTAAAGTTGGAGTCGTACATTGGTACGTACGATTGTTTTTTTATTTTCTCATCCGCACGCGCTCCAGCTCATCTTCTCGATATGTGCGAATAAAAAAAAGGACTATGATACAAAAAGATAAGGCCATGTAATACCTAAAATCAACCGATTTTTATTACTTTATAAATTAACATTGATAGCCTTATTTAGAAAAACAAAAACGTCAGGCGCTCCGTATATGTTAATTCTATGCCCAGAAATTTTGTTTACTTGATTTTGTCAGCGTCTTCGTGAGATATACTCTTTTTAAAACTTGTACAAAATAGTAAAAATACAGATTTCTACTTATCGACATGGCGATTTATATTTAATTAAAAAATTTTTAAATATTTTTTTGAAAAAACAAAAACGGCAGGCGCTCCGTATATATTTATTCTATGCCCAGAAAATTTTTTTGAGTGATTTCGTTAACATTCGCAAAAGATTTAGACATTCTAGAATTATGTCGGTATCTCACATGGCGTTTAAATATCGATTGAACAATATGTATATAGTTATATAACGCTATACACACACACGCGCGCGCTCGTGCACACACGTATACATGTATATACGTATTATCGTTATGGTTAATGTTATGATTAATAAAGTCAATTTACATAACCTCTAGAAGCTACACGTAATTGTGTATGCATTGTATTTTTAGCCATTGTCATTCATCTTACATATTGTGTTATAAAACTTTTTGAAAATATATTTTATATTGTCAATATTTATATCCTGCTAGAAAAATCATTTAAAAGTGTACTTTTATGCCTATGTACAGTAGGCTCTCCCTTATTTCCCAATACTTTTTTTGCCGTGCCGCCCCTACGTATCTTATTTATGCTAAAAAATGAAGATTGCCCTTGGAAATTGTGAAAAAAAATTTTTTAAACCGTGCCTAAACTAAAAAACGTGTTTTCAGTTCACGTATACGCATTAATTAATCTAATGTTCTTAACTGTATTTAACAATAACTTTAAATGATTTAACTATGACATTTTTTTCATGTAACATTCGGCGTAGAATATATGAATCTTTACTTATTTTGGACCAAAACTTACATATAATAGGGTAAAAATGTACTTTTACGTCAATTAAGGGCAGTTTTTTGATGATTTTTTGCTTTTTTGATTAAGATTGAAAGTTATTTATGATTTGTATTATAAAATTTCATTACTGATAAAATTTCCTACCCGCTGTTATTCTTTGGTTAGGTTGCTGGTTGTTATCCATAATAATAATGGCGATTTCGTTTTCATCTTCAGTACTTTCACTACTACTTGACGATAAAAGAAATTATCCAGTAAAACAATATTTTCATTTGGATTATTCATAATTTTTGTAAATTCGTACTTGAAAATAACTACTTTTCAGCGCGAGAAGAATTATGCACTATGTAACTATGTTTTTAAAAAACAGCTGACGCGGAACGCACCCTCAGCACTTCCAGTCAGTAAATACCAACGTAACAATTTTCATCACTTTCAGACTGTAGGAACTGCTGGAACATTACTGGAAATTCTATCGGAACACACCCCTGGAGTATTTAATATGCTTACACAATATAAAAATGAATATGAACATGAAAAAAATATGTTTATGAATTTTGTCCAAGGTGATCTTTGAAAAAACAAATATCAACGTTGCGAAGAATTAAAAGATAAGTATGTCATTCTAGTATACATTTATCAAGATGAGTTCGAAGCGGGAAACGCACTTGGTTCGCATACTAGCAAAAACAGCTTAAGAGCAGTGTATGTATCCATACCTTTGTTGTCACAGCAGATCACGACCAGAGTTCAAAATATTAAATTAACTTTTTCAATTAATTGACGATAAATTAATGATTAAAAAGTTAATTTTTAATCGAACACATTCGATTGAAAATTAAATTTTCAATTTTTAAGTTTCAATCGACAATTAAAAGTTTTTTGAACTTTCACCACTCAATTAAATAGTATTTTATTAAATACTCTTTTCTATGGCAACGATTGTAAAGAGTATGGAAACCATCAAGTATTTAAAAAATTTATTCAGGAGTTAAATGTGTTACGAAATGAAGGTCTCATTATTATAATTAATACAATATCTATTTCCATTTGTGCTTGATCCTTGGGGGCAACAAAGGATTAAATGAGATACCCTGATTTGTAAACAGTTTTGGATTAGGAAGGCTTTGCCGGATTTGTTCAAGTAATATTGATGAAATACGTACTCTATGTACTGAAAATCAAAAGGCCATAAGAAGCATAGAATCCTATGAAAAAGACTGTATGCAAAATGATCAATATTAAACAGGAATAACTGAGCCTTGTACTTTCAATGAGGTTAAATGATTTCACGTAATTGATAATGTGACATTAGATGTTATGCACGATAGTTAATATTCTCAGCGATTTAATTTACAAACAAAAATTATTTTCGTTAGAATTCTTAAATTCAAGAATATAAACTTTTGGATACTAGGTAGGCTATTCTAATAAAATTCTGTGTTTTTGTAGATATTTAGGATTGCTTATTAGTGACAAAATTAAAGAGACAGAAGAAAATAAAGTATAGCAGTTGCATATTTTATTGAGAAAAATTATAGTCAATTTAACTTCTCCACGCGTAGTCAAAGATCATGTAAACCAATTGGAATATTTTGTTACAGATATTTTACATTTGTACAAAAAACTGTATGGCGATCTAAAGTATAAATTTCATAATATGACACATTTTGTACGTATTTTAAAGAAAAATGGGCCGTTGGTGTACTATTGGTGCATGAGATACGAATCCAAGCATCGAGAACTGAAATTAACGGCAGTTAACACCGCCTGCAATAAGAATTTATTAAAAATTTTAACGATCCGAAGTCAATTAAAATTAGCATACACGAAATTTAAAAAAAACCATACATAAGGATGTACAATATGAAAAACAGAAGCTATTGATGTGCATTAAAAGAAAAAATATTTTCCGAATATGGTATTCATGACAAAAGTGGGAGAAAAACCTTGCTTTGGAAATTGTAAAAATAATTGTAAAAAATAATGATTTATATTTGTTAATACAACCATTAGAATACTACTAAAATCTGTACTGCCGAAGCTGCTTTTCATTCTCTGACTAAAATTGTCAGACTCCCACAAGCTGATTTGGCGTTTCGTCGCCTGCCAAGGCGACATCGGCAATTACTGCCAGACTCTTCCGCTAAAACAGCAGACTTTTTTTTCAGTGTATTTGTGCTTCGAAATTCAATGATGTCAAAACTTTTTTGTTGAGCCTGATATATAGATGTACATCTCTCAGCACTACCATAGACAATATCCATTTAGATAATACACTTTGGGCTACACGTCGTCCTTGTGTTAATCCTCCGCTTATTTTCATCGCTCTCATAAGAACTTGTTCGATCGTTATATTTGACCAAATGCCTGACCAAAACTTGTCAGTTCTTCTGATCGTAAAGTACTCAAGCTTCGTAAACATTTCATATTCAAACCCACCCATCATGTTGAAGCATATTTTGAAAGTAAAGCTGAGCTGATTTCGCGTACAAAAAATGACCACTTGCATGGAAAATTGGCAACATTTGCTGGACGCAACGTAAATGTAAATTCCAGTATGCACTTCGTTCAGCTTCAATTAACTGTTTAGTTAGCGTAACTAAAGAAAAATACTGAAGATGTGGTTGCAGAAAACACGGTTTAAAATATTCGGAAATTTGTAAAAATTGCCATGATCAATAGTGCGAAAATGTAGACAATCCTATTATTGAGGAACTGTCAAATGATCTAGAAGAGTTTATAGAAAGAATTATGCAACATACAGATACCGAACAAGACGAAGAAGATATTGAAAAATTTATTGCTGCCAAAAAAATAGAGTCAAATAACAAAAAATAACATTTTTTAATACTAAGAATAAAACTTTTTATTTTTATAAATATAAATCATTCTTATTTCGTATTTTTTGTACTTTCCTTGTTCCCTTTAAATTTTTAAAAGACATATTATATTCTGTAACAAAATTCTTTCAATAAAGCAAAAAACTGGAATATTAGAGAAAAAATATTAATAATATTATTCAGTCAGAAATATAATTTATGTGAATATTTTTTATTTATAAATCTGAATATAATTAATAAATAATGTTACCAATAACTACCATATTTTATGACGGCATCATACTCGTCGCGACGCGGTACCTCAAAAAACACTAAAGATAATCAAAATCGATCGAGTGGTTCTCGAGATATTGAAACCGAACCGAATTTGAAACATTCAAGTAGAAAAATCGCAGCTAAAAGCCACGCGTAAACCGTTTATTAACATGACCTTTTACTTTCTAATAGTACATTTATTACATGAACTATCAATGTAAAACTATTTGAAAATAAAAGTTTGAACATTTTTTTAATTAGTCCACCAAATTCCGGTCCGATACATCCAATAGTTAATTAACAATTAACGTTATACATAAAAAAAAATCTTGAAAAAAAATGCGTAGACGATTTCTTTTTAACTTTAAAATTAGACTAAAAATAATCTCTATTGAATGCAAAATCCTTCCTCCCCTTACTCAATTATTTGTACGGATGCTTGCACGCTAGCCGGGAGCTATTTATCCGTTACAGCACATTATGAAGGACTATCGAGCCAGAGTATATGAATAAAAATTACATTTCACGCGATTCCGAGCATTTTGAAGTATAACTGCGGGATGAGGATTAGTATATGAGGTAGCTGCAGTAGCAGCCTGTGCGTGTACAATAAGATGGTAAATGTAAAATTTACGTGCTCTGAGGTATAGTAGGTATATAAAACCGATTGAATTTAAAATTTTAAAGACTGTTTTTGTTACTTTTTATTCAAACGGTCGTCTTACTTTTTTCCAGATATTCGGACATTTTTTTTATGCGCATGACATTCCAAGTTATAAAAATTGAGCGTAAAAATGTAAAATTCAAAATAATTTTGGTTCTCTTAACTCAACGAATTGTTATAAAAGTATGTCTGATAAAACGGTTGACACTCTGCGACGAGAAATTCGTACGTGGAGATTGGACGTCGAGATTAACGTGTAAAATAGCTGTGAAAACATGTAAAAAAATTAGGTTCTTATAAAATACTTTGAAGTGTTGTAAATTTTTTAATTGTTCACGTGAAAAGGTTACTGTGTAATATTTTGAAGCGTAGAAAATATTAAATTAGCTTTCTATGTGAATAAAGAGTAACTCGCTGGGTTAGTGGAATAAAAAGATACCTCGATTTAAAGTTATAAAACAAGACACATCATTTTTGTGTTTAA
>JAWWEQ010050955.1:0-10762 GCA_035583055.1 Torymus tubicola
CACCACGGGTGACTCACCCGGGCGCATCCTGTAATATGATCCCTATCTGTCTCGCTATACCGGTACATATACTACTGCTCACCGTATCTTATATTGACAAGTTCGAGGTCTTGCATTCTTAATTCCAACATTTGCAACGACACTTGACGATCCGCTAAGGACACTGTTGCATTTTGACATTTAGCCTTAAAGCTATTCAGGTTTTTCGTAAAAAGCGTACGTTGAGCAGCTCTTTGTTTCTTTGCGACGTCCATCTTGGAAAATTTATAAAGCACACGGCGCAACTTTTTTCTTACTGCGTCCTGTTACAGTCGGCAGATGTTTTGGAATAAGGACTGGGTGAGGAAAATCACAAAGAGCGCTAATAATGCTTAAAACCTCTGATAGTGCTTTACTGATGCCGTAACGAACAATGTACAGTGTCGTCGATTATCGGCAGGCCGTACGTCGTACCGCGGACCCGCTCCCTCAAAACGCTAGGCCCGGACTGCCGTTACCGATATCGCACGAAGGCGCTTCGGTGTGCGCTCGCGTTGCGCGCTTGCCAACTAAATCGCTGTAACCATTTTACACAAATGTAATACCGTCTACATGTCCCACAGCTTGTAAGTGGAACTCGCATCCCTAGGCTATTTGCGGTTTCCTAATGTACAATTTACACCTTAATTCATTTTTTCTTCTGCGTACCCCACACCTTCTACGGAAAAAAGGTAAGCACAAACATCCGTTCGAAAATTATCTCTTACGTGCCAATTTGAAGCACTGACTGACTATACGTGAAATCGTTAGATGAAAAAACCCTAGCCATAAAATGTATGAATGAATGAAAGTTATTCTTATTGGAATCCATTTTTAAAGCTGTTATGGATACGAAGAAAATTTTAGAAATACATTCAAAACTTATCGTTTGCAAGATACAAGTGTAGTTTCCTGCCCGGAAAAAACAAACAAACACGAAAGATTACATCGTCATACCTCGAATGTTTCTGAGTTGATGTCAGATTTCAATTCTGGTATCATTTATGCAGCAGCTGGAACCATGTAATAAAATTATAGACACGAATATCGTTCGGAATTTATCTCTCACGTGCCAATTTAAAGCACTCATGGCTGAATTAAAACAATGGCTAAAAGAATGGTGTTTCACCAGTTTAGCGATTAACGCAAAATTTTATTTTTGGAGTCGACTGATAAGTTGCCTGAAGTATGTAGAAAAATGGTAAACCCGAAAGTTGGATCAGAACTCATCCCTCAAGGGGTCCAGAGAGGCTCTACTGACCGTAAATAGCGAAAGTACACAGTCTATGATCGTACACTCAAGTGCAGGATAAAAAAACTTCAAGAGATGAAACAGAGAGAGAGGGAGAGACACAGTGAAGGAGAAAGAAAGAGAAGAAAAAAAAGAAATAGAGAAAAACAGAGAATAATATGCAGATGATGACCTGCTTTTCGCTAACTCGTATGTTTGGTGTTTGGTATTTTAATAAAACTGAGGAATGTCAGGTACTCAATCACTGAAAAAGGAATTATTATAATTCCTACTAGAATTTGTTATTATTCCTATTCGAATTTGATAAATAAATTTTTGAGAATTTACGCAGACAAGAGGTGTGAGTCGGTCAATTCTTTATAATTATTGTACACAAGAAATTTTCAAGTTCACCCAAAAAATACTTATACAAGGTGATTATTAAGATCAAGCCAGCACTAAAGCGTAAGAACCTCTTTGTGTTTGGACCTCGCGAATCTCATCTATTTAGGCGATTCTTTCAAAAAGTTAATTTGTTTCCTAGTTCACGTCTGTGTACCTTTAACTTTGTCGGCCTACCCTCGGTTCATAGCAGAAATTTTTTTTAATTAATGCATCCGCACTACATAGGGGTGAAAGAGTATAAATACACGATATTCACAAAAGACAAGTTCGATGTGAGGTATTTTAAGGAATTTGGAAATGGCAATTACTGAATTATTCAAGTCGTCGAGGGCTCTCTTAATTCAAGTAATGAGAACACACATTTCTGTTAAAGGTGAGTACAATGTCTGATTTCATACAAAATATTTTTAAAAATTTTAAATAAATCTCCTTTCACGGGCTCAGCTCGAATGTCGTTTGAGGTTTTGGTTTTTTTCGACGCATTGGAACGATAATAATAAGAAGAGCTCACAAGTAAGCCTCTTTATAGCTTAGTAGTGAGAACACTGTACTGTAGTACGGTAGACTACAGTCTTTCGGATTTGTGAGTTCGGGCCCGGGTCGTGCCCCCTTTTTACGTGACTTATTCAATTTCAATGCGCTCCATATGTCTTCACATATGTACAATCCTACAGTTGCCATGTGCGTTCATAATAAAAATGGGTAATCATGGATAACCGCGAATATAACTAACTTTAAATAGAACCTTCTATTTAAACCGATAGTTACAAGCCGCTTCATCTTATGTTTTTCGGATCTTTGAACAGTAGTTTAACTGAAAACGAGCCCTCGCGTAGTAGCGTAAACTGCGTACCGCTTACGATCTCCGTAGAGTTTCTCATCATGCCAGCATAGGTTACTCTAACGCATCACCAGTCGCGCTTAAGATATGTTCTAGCGTATCCCAGATGCACCAAAACGATTTATCGAATCTACGAATAACAAGCTTTTAGTAATAATATGCTTTTTAATCTATTTTACTTAAATTGCTGGATTAAAAATTATGAAGATGATTTGAAATTTTGTCTGGAGATTATTCAAACTTTAAGGAATCTAAAAGTAAAGTTTTCAATAAATAATAAATTTGGACATACGATGAAAAGTTCAAGTACGATAGAGCATGTTCACGAATTTCGATATTCCATACTATACTCTGCGTTCGACTATTTGAGCGACATTAAATTCAGCAGCTCGGAACTACCGCATCGTAATACTTATTTAAAAGGATAAGACTTTGATTTACAAAGTAGCCGATTTAACATCACGACTGCGTATGCGTGAACGTGTCTAGATTTTCGTGAAAGCTGAGCTCAGTGACGAGTATATCCAATATATTTAGAAGAAGATATGCTTTATCTTCAAATGCTTCTCCCCCTCTCACGTAAAGCACTGCGCTGTAATGAGCGCGAGTAGATTTCAAATAAAACCGACCGGCATATGGCGTAATTACTAAATATTTAATAAAATTCTCAAAGTCGCTGCTTGCTTATAACATTAATAACTATACACATACTAGTACGTTTAGATTTTTCCGAAACCACAGCACAGGGTCACGTATCTTCCAGGTATTTTACTTATTTGTTTAACTTATTCCTCGATCTCTCTGTGTTCTTTGTTATTAAAACCACTGCACAGACCTACAAGCGACTAGATTTTAGCTAAAGGCAAAATTAATATTGAATATTGTAATGGCTGCGATTGTGACAAGATTTTTGTCAAAATCTCCAGACCAGATATATGATAACACAACCTCGGGCTTTGTATTTCAAAGATATTCAAAAACTTCAAAGTTGAATTTTATTTAAAAGTCGTGAGATGGATTCAAGAATCATACCTGAAAAATACAGATAAATTTGAAAATATTATGAATCTGAAATTGTCTGAAAATATTCTAAATTTCAAAGATTTGTGAGCTTTAGGGTGCCCGATTTCTTTTAAACACTATCTCAATGTTATGTATTTTAAGGATAATAATGAGTTTGGTTTCAGAAATAAGTTAGCGCGCAGAGGCAAACGCGATAAGATTTTCGTCAAAGTAGAGTTGAATGTTGGCTTACATTCAAGATTATATTATAATTATAAGAAACCTCTACTTAAACCACACAATTTCCCCAGGCACTAACATTAAAAATGTGTAATCGCTGGGAGACGCGAGTGCAACTTGAGATTCGCTAAACGAAAGATCGATATTTGATATTTTAAGTATATTTAAAAGGGTTATGCGCGTGAACTTTGAAGTCACCGCGGGCTTTGATCAAAACCCTGGCCTTCTGGTAGGACCACAACTATTTATAAAATCCAAACTCTATGTTTTCAATTTTAAGGATATTGAAAGGGGAGAAATACTTAAGTTTCACACCCGCGCCATTATTATTCAAAATATTGAACATACGTGTGAGACTTGATTTTCGTTGAAGCAAGCTCAGGATCGAGTATTTTTCTAATATTTTTAAGTGACAACACTTATTCCTCATATCTCTAATATTAAAATATTGCACGGACTCGAAGGCGATTACATTCTCACAATATTAAGATTAGATAAATTATTTTATTATTTCTTGTTATTAGATTGATCCATTTTAAAATCACATCACTTTATTAAAAGTTAATAATTAATGAAAAGTTTAATTATTGTGAAATATGTGCGGTGCGGTATGTTAATTGATCCTTGAAAAAAAAAATCATTGTTGCAATTTTTTTAAGCTAGTAGCACGGCAGAGGAGACGTAGCGCGAGGTCAGGCAGCGCGGCAGCTTGCCTCTCTCCCCGCTCGCCGCAGCAGCCGGCCTTTTTGCCTTCTCGCCGCTAACGCTGCGCGCTCATTGGCCCAATCGAGCAATTTTCATTAATTAATTACGGAAAATCTACGCTACCGATCGCCTTCATTTTCTGGATTTCGTCGTAGAATTTTTCGCTCTATCGCTTCATATATACCCAACCCAACCCAATGCGATAGTTTTTTAACAACCTGCATACATATTTATATAAATATTTTACGGATGTTGCACTGGAAACCACTTCTACGTATATATGGCAATTGAATATAAGCAGTAATTGTGGACAATATGGCACAACAAATCGATTATCTACTGTTTGATTATTACGCACTGTTGATCTACCATTATTTCTTCGTCTGTAATATGAATACCCATCAGATGACGTTTCCTCACGAAATTCTTTCTGATAATGCTTTGAGCATCTACCTTCAACTATACATCTACTATCGCATGGACCATGTATCATATTACGAACAACAATGTTATATAATATTTGATCTATCTCTGAATGAGGAATTTCTGCAGATAAAAATTTTTCGATATCATTAACGGTGTTCAACTTATAACGATCTTTCAATGTAATTAAAATGTGTGCATAAGGTAAACTTCGTTTCTGAAATTCAACCGCATGAACATGAGCTGACACATCACCAAAAAACTTGTCTTTTGTTATAAGCAAAATTAAACGTTCTTTTTTCAAATGAAAAATCCGCGCGCATAGATCTGGTCTGTCAGATGCCTGTTGTCCCGGAAATAAATTTTCTCGAATTTCACCCCAATTAGGATTACACGTCATTGTAATAAACAAATCGGGTTTTCCTTTACTACGAACTATAGCCCATAGCATCTTGATAATTTTGCATCATATACCTAGGAGAACCTACAAATGTTGATAATAAGATAATCATTTAACCTATTTAGCAATTCATGTTATTCACATTATTATTTAAATGATCGATTAATCCTTGATATGATTCAACACGTAACTCTTTTTGGTGATTACGAACATATTCAATTCGATCCTTTTCTATTTTAACGTAACTATCAATGATCCATTGTTGAAATAATCTACGCCCTAATAAAAATGCATTAAATATATCAGGTTTTAAACTAATTCTATATTTGATATATGAATTCCTAGTTACTCGACGATTGTGTCGTTCAAATCGATCATTATTTTCGTAATCTACGTGAATTAAGTTACTATTTTTTTTTTTCAGTATATTTTTATGCCAACCTTGTGATCCACGAGGATAGAATAATGGGTAGACCATTGGTTCCACATTTGAATCCATCGCACTTAACGATCGCAATCGCCGCGTGTTCTTATTCCAAATCGTCACATATGATTCAGGGATACCACCACCAGCTGTTATACTAAACACAGCAACAACTTCGTTTACTCTTTGCGAATTATATCTATTACGATCGTATTCAGGTTTTAAACTAAACAATAATTGTAATTCCAGTTCAGTATCGTTACCTAATAATTCACGTTGATGGTTAATTTCTTCTTTCATCATTTCATATGATTTATCAAATGTATTATATTCTCTCAATATTTGTTCTAAATTATCCATAATTTCTCTATCAGTTCCTAAATTACTTGCCACCCTGTAATCAAGGTTCAACAACAAGGTCGTTTACATTGTTGTTTTGTAAAATATTTCTATTTTGTTCCAGTAACCTTTGATTATTAATATTTCTTTCACTTCGTCCACACGTCTGACTCTCTCAGTTGTTTGAATAGTCCATCTTTCTGCATTAATCAACCGTTCTTCTGGTGTTTCTCTCAAACGCGAACTACTTCTGTGATTTGATAAATTCAAATCATTTCCATTAAATTCAGAAGAATTTTGAGAATGGGAAATATCCACATTTGCAATAGCTTGTGAATTCATATTGGGATTACGCCGTCTTTCTGGACTACTCGATCTCTCTCCTGATGTCGGCCTTACACGTGATCTACTTCTGCGATTTGATGAATTCGATTCATTTCCAATGAATTTGGACGAATTTTGAGAATTAGAATTTTCCATCTTTTACTTCTCTAAACAATCGATTCTATGTTTTACAATCCCAACCATTTCGTTTTTACTATTTTATAAATTAATGAGAAGATGTAATGAAGAAGAACTTTCAATTCAAAATAAATACAGAATAATTTTTAACAGCATATATCTTTAACATAAAAATATTAAACATTGACCGATAATGGTAGTAAATTGAACAATAATCATATAATAAGTGTAACAACATGATTTATATTTGGTAATGGTAATAAAACTTAATGCATTTCAATAATAAGGATAAATTTTAAAAAATAATAGAAGTTGTGATGCTATGAATGCATCTGCCCCGGGCCGCCACTGTGTCGTTGTCTCCTCGTCCTCAGCTCTGTATGTACAAGAGCTAACAGCTGTATTCTCTTTCTGTCAAGGTACGAGGAGCAGCTGACGTGCCACACATATACACTGTGACACGGCAAAATTTATTTCCCCTATGCCGCGTTACTATGCTCGCCCTGAGGGCTTATTGTCACGGATTCTACTCCTATAAATTTCCTATCTCGGCACACTAATTACTCCACGGTACAATTTCGCGACCAATTTATAATGATGGGCGCTTAGTCGCGACTGCACGGTATTCCGGCTACTCTCGTTGGACCTATCTCTCGGTGTTGGTTCGTTACCGCTGGACGACCTGGGGACGGTCGCAACCCGCGGAGACAACTTGGCTGTAAATCTAACGAAATTACGCGAACTAGTGGGTCGGACGCAACACACACACATGTAGGGGAGAAGGCAAAAAAACAAAATCTCACATGTAAATTTAATAAAAAAAAAAATGGTCACTGCTTTATTAATTCAACTACTCTAATTCCATCGATCGGTTTTCGGCACTAATACTCTCGTTGGCTAACACGCACACAAGCACTAGAAAATGGCCGCGGTCACGGCTCACGGCACGGAGAGAGAGAACGTGCACCTCTAGCTGTAAAGAAAAAGGCTTGTCGGGGAGCGAACTATGGCTCGCCGACACTAAGAGACTTGACTTACCCAACTCTAATTGCCACGTCGCACTTCCTCAGATTCTCTTAGTCCCCCTCTTCCTCCTGAACTTCTTCACAACAAAACACGACTCAAATACTTTTTCTCTCGCAACTCTCAAAAAAAACTCTACGCTTACTCTCTTAATTCACACAAAAACTCTCTACGTCTGACTAATTTGCCGGGCGAACACGGAATGGCCGAGCACTCGCATGTGCTGGATCACTTCCTTCTTCTTCACGGATTACGTCACTCTCTGTCTCCGTCTAACTAATTAGTCCTGCTGGCACTCTAATTCCCTTTTGTTTCACGCAGGAGTAATTGTCGCTTTCGTCACCCTCTTCCTGTTCAAAACACCTATCCGGCACGAGAAAGAAGGTCGATCGGCGCTCTAATTTGTTGGTTGGCCCGACAGAAAGGCTAGGTGCGTGATTGCGCCTGAACCGATCTGCCACCTGTTACCAGCGCGACATTTGAAGTCACGAATCGGTTAACATTGGCACAGTGGAGGCGCACCTTAACTCCTGCACCTCCACTCACATGGCACGCTGATTCACAGCTTATCTAATTTATCTGTACGATTACCTTTGCCAGCAACAGCATGGCAGGCACGGCACTATATGGTATTCAGTGTGGCGCTCTTGCTTCTCTCTCACTCTCATGCGCGCATAGGCTCGCTTTATGCAGCACGCAGGCTGCCGCTTATTCTCTCTCTCACTCTCCCTACTCTTGCACTCGCTCTCTCTCTTACTCCTATAGGCGCAATTACATGTAGCGCGCAGGCTGCCGCTGGCTCTGGCTCGTTGTATATCTCGTCCCTTGGCTCGATGTAGTTGGGACTTAATTTGTTTTGGACTCGGCGCAAATGTGTGTGCGTGCGTGCGTGCGTGCGTGCGTGTGTGTGGCCTTGGCCCATCGATTGCTCCTCGTACCTCAACAAAAATTAGAAAAACAGTGATTAGCTCCAGTGCATTAGTTTTGCACCGAGCTCAGAACGAGTGGCTCTTTCATGAATGCATTTTATGCATTACAACACACATACGCCGCGCCAAAACAAAACGAGTCGAGGCCACAGCCGAGCCAAGAAACGATACACGAAGAAAGTCGGAGCCGACGTAGACATCGGCCATACACTGTCACTATCTGCGACAAGGCGCCCATAAACAAAATTTTAGTCGCGATCAGAAATCGAAATTAGAGTCAAATTCCAGTGTAAATTCGTGTAGAAAACCAGCCCTCAAAATGATATATGGGTTTGTTATTGAAGTTAAAAATGACAATGGTACAATTTGTTTTTTCTATATTCATAATTCATAATAAATTCTCAATTTTCGTGATAAGTCTTCAATGTTGGTAGTAAGTCATCAATGTTAATAGTAATTTTCAATGTTTATGGTAAGTTCTCGAATGTCGTAGTAAGTGTTCAATGTTATTGGTAAGTTTTCAATAGTTCTGGTAAGTTTTTGCTAGTAATGGTAAGTTTCCAATAGTTCTGGTAAGTTTTTGCTGGTAATGGTAAGTTTTCACTCGTAATGGTAATTTTTGCTGGTCATTGTAAGTTTTTATTGGTAATGGTAAGTTTTCGATGGTAATTGTAAATTTTCACTGATAATGGTAAATTTCCAATTGCAATGGTAAGTTTTCAATGGTAATGGTAAGTTCAATTTTCGTAATAATTTTAAACGTTTGTGGTAAGATTTCAATATGCGTGCATACCTGATACGGTATGCACTTACATTTAGGTGAAAAAAGATTAAGAATTATTAGTTATTTAACAAACAAATGAAAGCCCATCATACACTAACCCAACCCACACGCATCTTGGCAATACCTGGCAAGCACACGTCTACGCATCTGTATCTCGCCCTCCCACACTCTCTACTTCCGTCCATCCCCCATCCCTCCCACCCCTAACTAAGAGGCATCTTACCTCCAATTACGCTCAGCACCATCTGAGCAGAGCTGCTTTGCGGCCGGCCTGATATACACGCCAACACACGCCAAAATCTGACAATCTCGCATCTGCGCCTATATATCTCTCTCTCTCCCTCCCCCTCTCTCTCTGTCTTTATCACTCCTTTATTTAAGAGGCATCTTACGTACCGAAAGGCCCAGCTCCATCTGTGCAAAGCTGCTCTGCGGCCGGCCTTATATACCTGCCAAACGTTCACCCCCTCTCTCTCTCCCTCTCTCTCTGTTTCTCCCTCCCCACCTCTCTGTCCTAACTAAAGGTATCATACCTCCCGAAAGACCCAGCCCCATCTGAGCCGAACTGCTCTGCGGCCGGCCTTATATACCCGTCAAAACCCGGCAATGACTCTGTCCCTCACTCTGTCTGTCCCTCACTCTCTCTCTCTCCCTCTCTCTCACCCTGAACTGGAGGCATCTTACCTGCTGGAGAGCTCGGCTCCAAATGAGCCAGGACGCTCTGCGGCCGACCTTATATAACCCCCAAGGCTATGCAGCCATGCATCTGCGCACCTCTCTCTCTCCCTCGCTCTCTCTCCCTCTCTTTCTCTCTCTCTCTCTCTTCTAAAAAGCTCCTCTCGAATCGCGTCTCGCGTCTTGCTTTACACATCTCCTTTCATATAGTAGATTTTCTTTCAAACTATTTTTTTTTAATTCTTATTATCTTATTGTGCTATTTTCAAAAATTCTATGATTATTAAATTTGACTTAAATGGAAATTTCGTCATTTAAAATTTTGCTCATTATTCGTATTTAGAATAATATAGCTTTGACCCTGTATATATATGAATAATTATAAAGCGCAATATTAATTAGTGAGATATTAATATAAAAACGATTATAATTCATTTAAATCATAATATTTATTATTTATTTAATATTTACATGAGTAAATATAAAAATGTTATTTTTTAGAATCATATTATTTATTTTATTTGCAATCATTAATAGTCTCATTAGAGTCTTGCCCTGAACGTCGTAGTAAACAGACATGTTTCTACTTTTCTATAACAGTTAACACTATGCTGATATTTACAGTTAAGAAATCTTAACTATCAAAATGAAAATTAACTCAACGATACAAAAGTATAGTGATTTAAAAAATATATTTTTAAATAAATTAAAGATGTATAATTAAGTTGAACAATCCGTCATCAACATGGCGTCGGGTAGCAGGGAGCTGCCCGACACTCCATTGAATAAATATTATAAATGTCACACGAATCAAAAAGTTGGTGCTTTAGTGTGTTGCGTATGTGGAGATTTTCAACACAC
>JAWWEQ010050956.1:0-10761 GCA_035583055.1 Torymus tubicola
AATAGCGTCTCCCCCACACCTAAATTTGTATTTATTTTTCACCCTCTGACGACTAACCTGGAGGAAGGAAAAAAAAAGTTCCTGGCGACTCAGAATTCTATCGGTTGGATCTCTCGATTATGTGAATTTTTAACGACACGTGTTAAAATAATTGACATCGGAAATAATTATTCTTTATCAATTATTTCTAACGACAAAACTTCAAACCTAAAGGCACGAGAAAAAAAAAATACAAATTTACCAACAACTTAGTATCTCGCAAAAATGTCCACTGCTGTTGTGTTACTTCCCGCCTTCGAATTGAGACAACCAAAATTATTCTCGATCTTTGTAATTAATTTGCTTTGCAATTGTGCGAGAGTTATGGCCAATTTCATGAAAGAAAAGATTACTCGACTGTCTCGTATCAATTTGTCCTCTTGGTTTGTTCGGAACACCTGCAAAAAAAATGAAACCACAAATTCCTCGATTTTTTTCTCTTTACAACAGTCTACACTACTTCACCTCAACCCAACACGACCCGTTATTGCTAATTCTTAATAGTTGGGCGCCATTTGTGACGTAGTGACTTGCTAGTCGTGGCCAAAACTCTCTCGATGACCTAGCCGCCACCCTGTCACTACCTCTGCTCGGCCAGAAACTCCGCTCTCGAAAAGGGAGTTCAGAAATAGCAACCCTTCTCCGCTGTAATCACCTTCGCTGATCCTCCAGCTCCTGGATACCTATAGTTGTATGACGCGAAAGGAAATGGGGCAGTGACGACACAGGACACGCACACGATTACACTCGCAAATAATAATTCACCATTATTTTAATGAATGTTTATTAAATACAATTAACTCAAAGAAAGATGCCAGACATCGGCAGCGGCTCTTTCGGAGGGCTGGACAGGAACCGAGCTTCCTTCTCACCGCCAGGTACTGGACCTAGGAAACAATCACCACACAATTACCTTCAACACCTCGACACTGCCTCGATTAGACAACCAGGGGGTACCTAGATAACTGGAAGAAAACAGGAGAACTCGACCCACCCGCACTCCTCATAATTACCTTCACCTCGAAGAAATACCAACACTTGACTCACCCCAATCTACTGGCTCGGATATTATCCTGCTTCAAACTCTACGACTCGTCTACTCACTGGCCAAGGCAAAAGTGACTGATCATCGCAATCTTCCTTTGCTCATCACCTCTTATCCGCGGGTGATCGCAAGTCATCATGCGATGGTCACGCCACTCCTGATCCTGCGCGCCTCTATGAACCTAATTAGGCTCGCGAGTCTATCTTCTTAATTGCTGCGCGCTCCATGGTTTGCTATACCCCGCGCGGTCTCTCTTTCCCCCACTACGCGCCCCCCTAAACTCCGAATTAAACCCGCGAGTCTACTTTCTTATTCAATGTGCGCTCCGTGGTTCACTCTACTCCGCGCGGTCTCTCTCTCTCTCTCCGCGCGCTCCCCTCCCGACGCGCGCTCCTACTCTCTACTCATCTCTCCCTCACTCTCTCCCTCTCTACGATGTTCTCGCAGCCGTGCTCCAGGTTGCGCCACTCTTCAGTACTCATGACCCCCTCCTCGACCCCATATCATGCGTATGTGCGTATATGAACGTGTGCGCTGCCCGCTCGGCGTCTTCGGCAATGACAACAATAACAAGGCAGCGCTCACGAGTAAATGCCTGTGACTCTGTCACAATAGCCCCACAACAAAAATTGAAAGTCCCAAAAACTTGACCACGGTAGTTATATGTTTTTGGGATCGCTGAATCCGAATCCGTCGTCCGTTTGACCCCATCATATAAGAGTCAAGGTAATGTCAAGGTCAAATGTACAAAATTAGAGGCAACCAAGTTTTAACAGTACATACATATGTTTTTGAGGTCGCTGAATCCGAATCCGTGGTCCGTTTGATCCTATCACCTCGGGATCAAGGTCATGTCAAGGTCAAATGTACAAAATTAGCGGTAACAGTATATACATATGTTTTTGGGGTCGCTGAATCCGAATCCGTGGTCCGTTTGACCCCATCACCTCAGGGTCAAGGTGATGTCAGGTTCATGCCGTCATGGCGGATACAGACAATGTATTCTTTACTATGCAGCAGGGTTTCGGAAGCCCAGTAGCATCGGCGACTGGTCAGGGTGAGCAAGTGGGCCCTCAGGCGTCGTCATCAAGCGACCGCAGCTCTTCGTTAGTGGGAAACTTGGCCTTCGAAGAGTATAATGCTACAAGAATTTATCACTTCAGGTCTGGTGACCAAGAATGTAGTATAGCAAAATGGGATAGTTTTTGTTACATTTGTAGCAAGTGTGAGAGCCCAAGAAATAGAAGAAAAATCAGTGAAAATAAATCAGTTAAAAGCAGTATGAGAAAATGTTTGACTTAGAAATGAAAAATGATGAAATTGATTGGGTTCCTAAAATCATATGTGCCTTATGTAGGAAAATGCTGCAAATTGGCAAAAATGGTAATATTGAAGTAAAAATGAAAGTGCCTACGATATGGAAGGAACCATGTGGGAAAGAAGATTGTTTTTTTTGTAATACAAATTTGCATGGAGTTAATAGAACTAACAAGTCGCAAATTAATTACGCTAACGTTGAAAGTGTTACAAAACCTATATATGAATCGCCAATTGATGAAAGAGAAAATTCAGAGAATATCTGCACAAGTGAAAGTATGGATGTTGAGTAAAATTTAGAAAGACATGAAATCTTAGAAGAAGAAATGGAGAGAGAACCTGAAGAAGATGTTACTACGGAAAAAGAAAAATCGCCTGATGAAGACAGTAACGTTGCTAGTACGAGTGATACAAGTGACAAGGAATACACCCCCTATAATGCTAAGAACGAAAAAGGTCCACTTACACAAAAAAAGTGAATGGTCTCATGCGCGATTTGGGCTTACCAAAAGATGGGGCAAAGTACTTGGCTTCCTGGCTCAAACAAAATACTAGAAGCTGCAAAAATTAAAGTTTCTTACTACCGAGACAGAGGTAAGGAATATCGTGATTATTTCGCTTGCGATGAAGAATTTTCCTTAGTGTACTGCAAAGATATAGTTGGATTGACGGATCGCTTTAAACATGGACGAACCCAACGAGTGGAGAGTGTTCATCGATTCGTCGAAGAGAAGTTTAAAAGCTGTTCTATTACACAATACAAATGTTTATGCAGCCATTCCCATAGGATATTCGGTAATACTGGATGAAAAGTACTGTAACATGGAAGTAATATTAAACCGAATAATATGCAATGATCATAAATAGCAAATATGTGGGGATCTTAAAATCATAACAATACTTTTAGGGCAACAATCGGGATTCATAAAATATCCATGCTATTTATGTGAATGGGATAGTAGGAATAGAAAGAATCATTACATAAAAAGCCCCTAAGAAAAACGTTCGAACTGGGTTCTAAGAATATAAAAGAAAAGCCACTTGTTCATCCATCAAAAATTCTAATACCATCTCTGCACATTAAATTGGGACTTATGAGATAATAGGTAAAATATTTAAATAAAGATGGTAACTGCTTTAAGTATCTGCGAAATAAGTTTCCCAAATTAAGTGATGCTAAAGTAAATGAAGGAATTTTCGATGTCCCTCAGATTCGTACGATGATAAATGATGAAATTTTTATTACGAAAATGAATCGTACAGAGAAAGAAGCATGGTTATGTTTCAAGGAGGTAATTAAAAATTTTCTTGGAGATCATAAGACCCAAAATTACCAACAAATAGTATTAAATTTAGTAAATAGTTACACAAATCAAGGCTTTTTAATGAATCTAAAATTACACTTTTTATATTCCCATATAGATAAGTTTCCAGAAAATCTAGGTGATTACAGAGAAGAGCAGGGCGAGAGATTTCACCAAGATATCAAGGAAATGGAGCGTAGGTACCAAGGAAGATGGGACATAAATATGTTAGCAGATATGTTGGTCGTTGAAACGAGATCTATCATCAACATCGAAAAAGCGGAAGCGTAATCGCGACTTCGTAGATCACTTCGTAGATCATTTTGAAATAGTTCGTTACCATAAAAAAGAGTAATGGGTTTGAAATTTTTATGGGTATTTTATTGAATTGCATATACTTCTAACCAACTTGAATGTACCTAACTAAGGGTTTAAGCGTTTAGGGTTTAGCGTTTAAGAGTTTAGGGTTCGGTTTAAGGGTTTAGAGTTTAAGGGCTCAGGGTCTAGAATTTAATGCATTTTTTGACGTTTCCGGCCACTGAGCCATGGGATCAAACGTACCACGGATTCGGATTCAGCGACCCCAAAAACATATGTATGTATTGTTAAACCCTGATTGTCGTTAATTTTGTACATTTCACCTTGACATGACCTTGACTCTGAGGTGATGGGTCGAACGGACCACGAATTCGAATTCAGCGACCCCAAAAACATGTATGTACTGTTAAACCTTGCTTGCTGCTAATTTTATACATTTGACTTTGACATGACCTTGATCCTTAGGTGATGGGGTCAAACGTATGACGGATTCGGGTTCAGCGACCCCAAAAACATAACTAGCATGGTCAAGTTTTTGGAACTTTCAATTTTTTTTGTGGGGCGGTGTTATTAAATGCGTTTAGCACATTACTTGGATTTTTACCGGATAATCCCCTAAAATTAAGTAGGTCTATAGGTAAATTGTGGGTTAGTGCGTGCATTTATTCGTGGAATTTCAAGGTCTTGTGGGATATACTTTTCACCAGGCTTAGGAGTTTAAGAAAAAACATGGCAAGCAAGCCTTGTAGTTGGAAACTTTCGAAAAGAGTCCCCTGCAGCCGATGAACGACACGACTTATTTATCCCGAAACTCTCCAATGCTGCAATCTAGCTACATGTAGCAGAAGCTTATTCATTGAGAGCTGTGAAACGGATACTTGCATTCGCTACCACTACGCAGCGTATGCAGGCAATTTCCGCGAGCACATTTTAGGACTACAGGACATATAAGTCGTGTTGTTCTTCGACTCCAGTGACTCTTTCGAAGGGTTCCAAGTAAAAGGCTTGCCTTACTTTTCGTTAAACTCCTTAGACAGGGCAAAATCCACTTAATAAGGGGTAACAGTCCAAGCAAAGATCCCGGTAGATATTTATAAAATTCTACGCAAAATACGTGTAACTACCAAAGATCCATCAGTAGCTCTACTCAATTTTAAGTCAATACCTACTTCAAAAAACACGCGATGGACAAAATCCACTGAATAATAGGTAGGAATCCAAGTAAGGATCCCGCTAGACCATTTTTTATGCGTACACAGGCCTTCTCTCTCTGATAGAGACAACACCTGCATGGTTCGAAAAAGCAGCATTCGAGAGAGTTCTATTATTCGACTCTGGACAGAAAAAGCAGTCCACTGACTACTTAAGAAGGGGAGTAATAAAGTATAAGGAGAAGGAGAGTGAGTGATTAGGTTTCGCAAGTTGATAGTATTTTATTAAGTTAAATGAAATATATACACAATGATTTTATCCCAAAAAGGAGAATAGCGCGCGCGGTTCGCGTTACAATAACGCAAGCGATCACTTGTCGCAGTAGGAGAGCTCTCTCGCCTCACTTGTCTCAGTAGGACAGCTCTCTTACCTCGTACATGGGTTCGTAAAGATCATCGGAAAACGCCGACAGTAGCACCTTCGCGCCAAGCACGTGGGGAAGGCGAACTAGAGCCGTAAACATTGCCTATGAAGGCCTCGGGGCGGCGTTCGCGCCTAGTCCTCTTGGGGAAGCCAAACTGGTAATGAATGCCTATCAAGGTTACAAAGCGGCGTTCGCGCCAAGTCCACTGGGGAAACGCGGCCGCACAGGGCCCGGACATCGCGCCTAGTCCTCTTGGGGAAGCCAAATCTGGGGAGCGAGGGTGGTCCACGACCGTGCAGACGACGCGCCCCACCGTTTCGGGGAGCCAACGCCGACTCACACTCACACTTCCGCCTATGATTACAATCAACACGCACGACTAATACGCAGGTATTCGCGACGAAATATAACTAGAACGAAGCTTAAACTAGCTCGACCAACGGCCAGGTGCCTTGTCGACTCGATGATTCAGTCGATAAAGTCCCCAATACCAAGGAATCGATGTGTTGGCCGCAAAGTCGCTGTTGGTAGACGCGCACTATATCCACAGGAGATGCTCACTTCTCGAAAACCCAGAACTAACTGACTGAATGTCTCTATGTTCTATCAATCTCTCACTGAAAGTGGTAAAAACTAACTTTTCCCCAAGAGGGCTTTTTATGGTCGTAATTGCTGGTACTTCCCCAGATTCGATCTGGTCGCCCGACGGCTCGCAGGTAGGAGTAGGCCCGCGCGAATCGTCGGTCCTCCGCAGAAAGGGTCCGAATAGAAGCGCAAGCACGATGATTGAGGGATTCCCGGTTGTAATCGGGTACTTTCCATGCCTAAATCGCCCGATGCATCGGCTCGATGCCTCGCACGGAAAATATTGACAAGATTGATCGAAACGAACTAAACAAGCGCAAAATGCGCGAACAGTCTCCTACCTAAGATAAGTAAAATGAACGGAAAGATTTATTTCTCTAACAATTTTCATCGCGATTTTTATAATCTAATTCTCTAATGTTGGCTACCGGAATGAAACTCAGACTCAACGCGAGCGCGTGTCAGGACAAGCGTATGTGACTGGTACGTAACGCGCCTTTCTCCCTTCCGAGAATTCCCCGAAAAACGTTCGCTGGGATTGCATTGTACCGCTGGTACATCATAATTTACTGCTGAGGAAATATTTTCCCCGCCTAAATTGGCCAATCATCACGCATCCTGGCGTGCGCATGTCGGCTTCGAGCCCTTGACTTATGCTTTGCGCGTAAGGTCGAGTACGAGGTTGGTCGGACGGCTGAGGATGTACGACATCCCGCCCCGCCATCGAACATGATTTCGAGGATGCATTGAGTGCGGCTGAGAATGCATGGCATTCCGCTTAGCGTGCACTTGTGGCTAACCGGAACAGCGGGTTTTTTCTCGTACTTTCACATATTAGACCCCCTCGGTCTCGCCTACATACTTTCGCATTCGAACACTCCAAACGCGTGACGGCTGGCTGCGTGCTCTCAGCCTCAAAAGTCTGAATCCCGCCGTGTAGTTCGCCCAGATTCTGCCGCCGACGCTGGCGCTTGTGAAGGAAGAAACGGAGTCGCTGACTTGCTGTTGTTTGTAAGGGAGAAAATTCATGTAGCCACCAAAAATCGATCCGTAGTCCCGCTTAATTTTATGTCGATATATTTTTAAAAACCCAGTTAATGAACATAATCCCCTGAATAATGGGTAAGAGTCTAAGCAAAGATTTCACTAGTCCTTGATTTCCCAGGGATTTCCAAGCTGGAAATAGGTGAGCCGAGTATAATCCATATATCAATCTAAACAATTCACTTGAATTTTCACTTTTACTAATCCGTAGTCAGTCACTGTATATAAACGGATGAATCATCCAAGTGGATTTAATTGAAATCACGCGAATTTTTCATAAAAACGTTTATTTAGTTCGGTGTTTGATGGTACGATTTCATAAATAAACTAATTCAGGCAGTAAATAAAGACCATTTCATTTTATTTTTTAATGTTCAATAGTAATATCAGTAATATTTTACAAAAAACTTTTTTGTAGGAGCCTTATTTACAGAACTTTATGTTAGAAATATGTACAATAATCTAATAGAGTTTAACATTAAGGGGATGTCGGGCACCGCCTATTCTCTACACATTCACACTCTACACAGGGAGGTTATTCTACACGGGCATACTCTATACAGATTATTTCTACACTGACATACTCTACACAAGCTTTTCGATAGAAAATTCAAAAAGACCATACTCTACACCGCCATTCTCTACACCGACACACTTTACGGAAGTTTGTCGGTGAAAATTTCGAAAGGAGCATATTCTACACAGGCATATTTTTCACGAATATATTTTACACATACCTGAGCTTTTTGGGATAATTTCTAAGGGAGTATACTGGACACAATTACTTCATAATATGAACTTATTCCACGCAATTATTTCCTTTATAAATTATACTCATAAATTACCCCAATTAATCAGTAGCCTTAAATAACAAGTATCAAAGTCTTATTACATAATTACGTATTTTACGACAGAAACAATCTTTGCATCAAAAGATTAATTTAGTTTCAGTACAATAAAAACAATTATTATAATGAATAAATACTACAATAAGAGATTAGAAATAAAAATTAATTTCTCGGAAAGAAAAATGAATCATTTCATTTTTTCGTACCTTAGTATAATAGATATAATAAAATCAAAGTTCAGGTATGTGTAAAATATATATCCGGTGTCGAATGTCGTAGTAAAAAGTTTAGATAAACCAACACCCAGGCGATTCCCACTACGATCAGGCAGAGGATTCGGAAATTCCGAAACATTTTTACTTATCATATAAAATATGGTCGCTTACTTAGTGCCTGATGCATACGAATGTACGCTGACCCACCCATACGCTCGAATGGTGTTGGTGGATCGAATGGGTTCGTGAAATTTCAACAATTTCATACGAGATTTGGGACTACCAAAAGATGGAGCTGAATATGTAGCAGATGCACTAAAAAAGAAATATTTGCTGGCAAAAGGAACGAAAGCTTACGTTCATCGTAATAGAGAAAAGAGGTTTCGAAAGTTTTCACGAAAAATAAGGAGAATTCATTAGTTTTTTGTTCGGATGTAAAAGGGTTGGATGATGAATTAAAACCAAACAGTTATAAGGACAAAGAGTGGAGATTTCTCATCGATTCTTCAAAACGAAGTCTCGAAGCTATGTTGCTTCATAACAGGAATATATATGCACCTATTCCGATAGCCTACTTAACAAAACTTAAAGAGATGTACGAGAATTTGCAGATAGTTTTAGAGATACTAAACTACTGAGAACATCAATGGAAAATTGTCGGTAATCTAAAAGTTTTAACCCTGATTTTAGGCCAGCAATCAGGTTATACGAAAAATCCCTGTTTCTTATGTCTGTGTAGATAGCAGAGACAGAAAAATCACTACAAACAGAAAGAAGGGCCAAAGAGAACGGAGATTTATTCAGGGACGAGGACCATCATCCACAGCCCGCTAGTTGATCCTTCAAAAATTTTGCTACCACCTCTTCATATCGAGCTTAATTTTCTGAAGCCATTTGCCAAAGCTCTAAACAAAGGTGGTGATTGTTTCAAATATTTAGGAAAGAAGTTTCCAGTGATTAGTGATGCAAAATTAAAAGAAGGTATTTTTGATGGCTCGCAAACTCGCACTCTTCTTGAAGACAAAAATTTCATGAACCACATGAATGACACCCAAAAAACGGCATAGCAAAATTTCAAAAATGTCTCTTAGAATTTCTTAGGAAATCAAAAGAGTGACGACTACCAGAATATGGATGATGACTTGTTGAAAAATTTTAAAGAGTTAGGCTGTTTGATGAATCTCAAACTGCACGCTCTATACTCTCATCTTGACCAATTCCTTGAAACCTCGGAGACCTCAGCGAAGAACAAGGAGAACGATTCCATCAAAATACAAGCGATATGGAAAAACGATACCAATGAAGATGGGATGTTAACATGATGGCAGATTTCTGTTGGACGCTCAAGATAGAATTAACGAATCAGAATACAAAAAAGGGAAAAAGAAACCCGTCGCATAGGTCATTTGAAGAGGAAAGAGTTCGCTACAAGAGCAAAAAATATAAGAACAAAATTAGTTCCAGGATTTTCACTCCAGGTTGGGCCACAGCCGTGGATAGTTGAAATAGGCTGTGGACCCACTCCATTATGGACCGCTATAGAGCACAGTAGCTTTTCGTGCACAACTCTGCATACCGTGTCATTGATCATGGTAATAGTAGTTTCGCGCCCTCGCGAGAGATCCCAATACCGCGAGTCATCCTCAATCCTGATCGACATCGCGGACGACGTGAGGACTGGCTACGGGCTGGTAAGTGATCAGGCTACGGCCTTATGTAATCGCTTCGGAGTCTCTCTCTCTCTCGCTCGCGTATCTAACTCCAGTCGTCACCTAGAGCTTAGATAATTTGTCGAAACGTGGCTTGTATATTATTGAAACGAGCACGCCCCCCCTCCCGAAACTGTTACCGAAACCTAGTTTGTCGTACATGAATTTGCGTCCCTTGTCTTGCTCTACCGTCGTAAAGTATTATATCGCGTATTCTTAGATTTTGTTATATTTAGTTATCTAACTAAATATAAAAATTCAGATTGCTGGAAACGACCCGTATTTTTGTTATATATTAATTTCAAATATAATAAATGTTGATGTCTAGTGTTCATCGTAGAGTTTTTCTTTAGCAACCCAACCCAACCCTAGACCACCTCCTTGAATTAATTGCCCTTGTCGAAACATATATTTTGCGTGAATAATAATCAGATAATAATAACAGTTGTTTTTTGTCGTAGTCTTTTAAGCATAACCCTGCTACCCAGGCCTGCCTGGCTAGTAGCCCGTTACAAATGGCCTTGTGTTCTTCATAATTTATAATTTTTTGTTTCCCAAAGGGTTCCCCCTATTATAATAGTGAAAGAGATACCCTCCTTGGGATTCCAAAAAATATTGGCAGTTGTCAATTCAGGCATGCAAAATAATGACCTCTCGCGGTATTCTCAGCTCCCCCCTCCCCCGACACCTAAAAAACTGTTTTTTTCATAAATAATTTTTTTGGAATTCCAGGAAGGGTGTCTTTTTCACTATTATAATGG
>JAWWEQ010050957.1:0-10761 GCA_035583055.1 Torymus tubicola
TGAATACTTTTATCCCAAAATGATCGGTGAGATAGGCATACGCGGACCACCTGATTTGAGATGGATTCGGCCATATGGGTTTGTTATTGAAATTGAAAAGGACAATGATACAATTTGATTTTTCTATATTCATAATTTCATAATTCACAATAAATTCTCAATGTCCATGGTAACTCTTCAGTGTAGAAAGTAAGTAATAAATGTTAATAGTAATTTTCAATGTTCATGGTAAGTTCTCAAATGTCGTAGTAAGTGTTCAACTTTATCGGTAAGTTTTCAATAGTATTGGTAAATTTTGCTAGTAATGGTGAGTTTTCACTGGTAATGGTAAGTTTTGCTGGTCATTGTAAGCTTTTATTGGTAATAGTAAGTTTTCACTGGCAATGGTAAATTTTCACTGATAATGGTAAGTTTTTACTGATTATGGTAAATTTTCAATTGCAATGGTAAGTTGCCTCTAAATTTTCTAAATCTTTATGTCCAATAATACAGTCATATACTGAATGCAACTCAGCTATGACAAAGGTTATGGGGGTATCGTCGCCTAATTCGGACAAAATAGGGAAAGTAACCGCGTGTGTGCCTTTAGTTACCTTATGAACTGATTTAATTTCGAATGAGTGTGGAACGATAAATTTAGAAAATAATTTTTGTGCTATTTTCGGATTAATAATGGAAGAAGATGCGCCAGGCTCTATTAAAATTTTAAGCGGTGGATTTAGTGTAATTATATGTGGTAAGTCGGGCTAATTTCCAATCGAGTTTAAGTTTACTATGTTACGTTGTTCGTATCGATAACCTGGTGAACATTTTGTTAGTCTAAAACTTCTTGGCTTTCTAAGTTCGTATCCTCTTCGTTTGCTAGAGTTAGTTCGTTTGGGTGAGCGGTTTCACATTCTTCATTCTCCTCCTGCTGACAATGCAGCTCCTCTGCGATAAAGTTATCTGCCCCCGTGCTTCTAAAAACGTTATTCGTTATGGCTGATGTTAAATTGTGTGGTCGGTTAACTTGATTGCCGCTCGGTCTATTCGAGTTTCTTGTGCTTATTGACGTGGGTGTGGGTTGGTAATTTTGCGGTCGGGGTGCAAAATTATTTCCAAAATTTGTCGAGTTAAAACGAGGTGGTGCTTGAGCAGCAGCGAATCGTGCAAGATTATTATTTCCAAAATTTATCGCGTTAAGGCGGGGTGGTGCTTGAGCTAAAAATAAATTTTGATTTCTAGATGGTTCGGGTTTCCTGGAATGGTTGTTATTTCTCGAATTCCCGAACGTAAAGAGCGGATTTGCATTATTAGAATCAGCAGAAATACTTTGTTTCAGTTTCAGGTCACGTTGTCTCGTGAAATTAAGGTACGCCGCCTGTTGCTCGTGATTATCGTATTTGCGAAATTTCACTAGACACGCTTCGATGTCATCTAATTCAAAATTTATTACGTAAGAATGGTACGGTTCTCTAACACCATTAATAAATGTATTTTTCGCTAAGTTTTCGTAAAGAGTATTTTTAATATTTTTAGTATTTTGATCATCGGTGCTTAGTTGTAAAAATTCTTTTAATTTATTTAGTCGAGCTTTGATTTCGTCCGCGTATTGCTCGTATGAATAATGTGGAGATTGATAACAGCTGCTGAGTTTATGAAGTAGCAGGTCTTCTGAGCTGGGATCTCTATATCTACTAATTAGAAGTGCCTTACAATTGACGTAAGTTAACGGGTTACTCGCGACGACAAAGTCTAGCGTTCGCCGCGAATGCGTGATTTAATAAGTGCGAATAATACTGTATTTAACGCGTTATCGTTTGTAGCTAAATTTTCTGCGAATTGATCGCATGTTTGTAGGAAGTACGATAGGATTTTAGTGTCTTCTTCATAAATTGGAATAGCATCCCGCCAAATAGCTAATCTGAGTTTAAATTGCTCCGCGGTTATACAGTTTGCCATTTTTTTTTTTTTTTTTGGTAAAAATCAATCGTATTTAGGGATACGGTTAGGTGGGATAAATAGGAAATTCCAAAGACTTACAGTGAAATATCTTTGATGATTTCAGGTAAATCTCTGTCTGAAAATGGGTCCAATCTCGACGTGTAGATGCAACGACTATGGACGGGAGATCGCCAGCTGCCTCCTTAATGATGATTCTCATCCTTGTAATTGAAGAGAAATCGACATTTGGTAGCCTCGCAGCGTTCTATCCCGCAGCGCCAGTTAAGTATGTGGACCGGGTGATTGACCAACGATTGGTAGAAGCACACAGGTACACTCTCACATGCACACAATACAAGGTAAGTAAACATGTGTATAGAGTATAGTATAAGTCTTTTATTGAATATGAATAATTAATATACGTCTTTACAGATTGGCGACCCGACAGAGACAGACTCGTCGCCGGTGCGAGAGTAGTGCATACGATTCATTCTTTGTCTCTTGACCCATTGTCTTTTCTACTGGTGTTGTGTTTAGGCTATGCAGCTTCCTCTTGGAGCGATAAGGTGGCTGAGCCAGCGATGGCTCTAGATACTCGAAGGCTGACTCACATAACTTGCGCTCTCCCTACTCTTACAGGTGCGCGCGGTACTCGGCGCACGTGGCTCATCAGTACACTGCACTCTCTCGTGCCGCGCGCGCTTCTCTCTCCCCCGTCTACTCGCTGCTCCCTACCTCTCTCTCTCTCGCCGCCCTGCCTCCGGTGGCTCTTCACCACATCGCGCGAACTCCCTGTGCGCGCTCACTCTCTCCCTCTTCCTCGCGACCCTCTCTCCACCCGCTCGAGTGTATGTGTAGCGCCTCTGCTCCGGTTGAGATGCCGCCTAAGATGGCGGCGGTGCTGTCTTCCGGAGCACGGGGCTTATAATTGTGACTTCGTCACAATGGTTATACTAGATATCGTATCCAGTATTTATTTCATATTCATATTCCAAGCTATAATAAATTCAACTTTAATAAATCCTTTTCTTTCTTTTACAGGTAGACAGTATTATAGAAGAGAGAGAGAGAGAGAGAGAGAGAGAGACATGTAGATTTATAGAATATAGTATTATGTAAGGAGATAGATGCGGATTTAAAAGTGCCAAGTGCAAGAGGACCCGTCAAGAGGCCAACATCACTAAAGTGTCAGCCAACTTGCTATTGTTCGGACTACTTCTTGTTGGGGCTACAGTCTCTCTCTCTCTCTCTCTCTCAGTTTAGCCTGTAGTATAGGTTTAATTAAGTTATAGCCTAGAGTAGATCATTGTATATTTAGTTCGACAACTTTTGTATTTAATGTTTTCGTCTAAAGTAAAATTCTGTGGAGGAGTTATAACCGAATTTAACATTTAGCTGTATGAAATCGATTTTTTAGGCTTAGCTCATTAGAAAATGATTGTATAAAAAAATGTCTAAAAGAAAAAAGTTTTGTATTATTATTCTCTACAACTTTTGTGTCCAATTTTTTTTTGCATAAAGTTAACCCGTGTCATGTTATACCCAAAAATAGGTTAGTTTTCACGTTTTTAGCCGTTTGAAAACGATTTTTTAGGCTTAACTCGTTAGGACTTGATATTACAAAAAAATGTTCAATAAGGAAAAGTTTTGTATTTTTATTGTTTACAACTTTTGTATTTAATCTTTCGGTCTACATTCTGTAAAGTTACAGCCGAAAATCGGTCATTTTTAACGTTTTTAGCCGTTTTTCGCTGTTAAATTGTAAAATATTGCTCGTAGCGAAAAATGATTCAGATATAAAAGCTTTGTTTCAGTTTGTTAAAGCTAATCCATGTATTGGATTTACATTGAAAATTATGTTTCTATGCGGTATGCTTAAAAATCGATTATTCCGAAATTTTAATTCTTCTCGCATTTCCATGTTCTTTAATGGATCATTCAGAAATTAAGTCTGGATCCTTTCTATAATAAGACAAGTGTTTGGTTAAAAGGTTGTTACGATTCGTCAAAAAATTGATTTTACATGATAATGTTAGATAGAAACGTTTTGTTTTATTATTAACTACAACTTTTCTATGTAACATTTATATGTAAAATCATATCCGGGCGAGTTATAGCCAAAAATCCTCCATTTTATATATGTTTAGGCGTTTAAAAGCGTTTTTATAGTTGTAACTCGTCAGGAATTGATTTTACATGATGATGTTAAATAGAAAAAAATTTTGTTTTATTATTTTCTACAACTTTGGCAGTTACAATTTATGTGTAGAATCAAATCATGTCGAGTTATAGCCGAAAATCGTCCATTTTTGAGCTTTTTTTGCCGTTTTTAAACATTAGGCTTAAAAATCGATTTCTTGAGATACTTCTTTTTGCTCGCACTTCAAAACTTTTTTATCAATCTTTCTGATTTTAAGACCACCGGTTAGGTATAATTAGAGGAGTACATTCCTAAAAGCACGTTTAAATCCATCGAAAATTCGCTGGGATAATCAGGTAACTTGATTACATATGAACCTACAGACATACATACATTGTGGATAGTGGTTAAAATGGATTTTGGATAAGGGGAAAATCATTTGTATAGCTCAAATTTTAGTTCTAATAATAATTTAATTACAAATAAAACACTCGAATTCATCTTGTTAACTTTTTTATAAAAAAGAAGATGATGTACACATTCATGTGTATATGCAGTACATATACAATAATTAAACAAATAATAATTATTACTTATTAATCATAAATTTATCAAATGAATTTATAACTACATAGTTAATTTTTATTCCTTATCAGAAACATCACTGTTTGATTTAAATTCATTGCCATAATAATCTGCAAGTAGGGCCACATACCAGTTTGGGTCATCGACCGTGTTCCAAGAATCACCAAAATGTGTTTGTAATAATAGTAGTAATTAATAATTTCACCGTATTAATATTATTGGGTGAATGAACAGTTTCTTTAGAAAATATTAAATTTAATGTCCATTATATAAGGTAAATGTACATTCTTCGCGGTAATTTACTAGCTAAATAATACAGTTGCTACGCTGAAATTGAGAAAAAATCGTATCTATACTCAGCCCAGTTATTTTACTAACCAATAATAATTAAGTCCGTAGTTTACGTTTATGGGATTAACTCAATTTTTTATTTTTTTGGACTTGGCAGGTTTTGGAACCCAACGCCTCAATTATCCAATTAATTTTAAATAATAAATTTATTAAAATATAAAAGGTGAGGAAAAAATAAATAAAAAAATTCATTAATAGTAGATTCTTAATTTTTTAATACACACGCAAAAATAGGAAAAAACATAATTTTTCTGTAATATATAAATTTTTAGCAATTTTTATATTTTAAAAAAAGTGATTTATAACACATCTTAATATATAATAGCAGAATTTTTTACAGTTCTTACTTTTTAGGATATATTTACTGAAATACATTGAGCTTAAATAATAATTAAATCTTTGTTACATTAATAAAATTACATAGCATTTTTGTACCATTTATATTGCACCATCTAGTCCAGTAAGATTTTTATATACATAACATTATTGATCTTAGTTTATATATGTTATATAAAAAATTAATTACTCAAAATACATAACAGATATTGATATTTTAAAACATTTCAATTAATATGATGTCCATGAAGAATATTTACACTGAAAATTCCATATGCATAGTAATTTCACTTGGTAGTAATATAAATTATCTTTTTTACTTTGTATTCTGCATTTTAATATAAGCTTCATTAGCAGCCAGTTCTTTTTCCTCCTTCTTTAAATTTCTATCTTTATATTCTAACCTGCAACCAAAATCTATGTTAAAGTAGTCTTATACTTAAAAATATTCAAAAAAATATAATTTTGCTTTTATTGAACTTATTAAGTATACATATTATTCTAAAGCCAAAACAATAGTTTGGATTAAAACTAACAGCACACGACACCAATAACCAAAAATTTGACATCAATTTACTACATTAATATTCTCTTTTACCTATGATACCCTTAACAAGTGTATACACAGTTGCGCAGCTGACAGCTCACATAAGCAAAGATCATGTGGCCATCCTATTTCAACAGTTTGTTATGCAGAGTTGTATTCTTAAGTTTTGATTACAAGTAAGTAATTTGTGAGTGAAAATTGAATGTATTGTAACGTTGTACTTTTTACCATCCCGGTACAACCGCTACAACTAATTAATTAATTGTAGGGCCCGGAGGCCGAAGCTCCGATCGCCACGAAGTCGGTGGGAAGCCGACTTCTACACTGAGGAAGTAGGGAATAAAGGCAGTGATAGACACAAAACACTCGCGATTCTCACTAGAAATCAGTTATTTATTTAATTCTATACAACGGCACCGACAATATTACGCGTGTGGCTAAGATCGTTTTTCAAATAGAATAGATTTTGTTATCGTTTAATGCGCGGAATCTATTCTTTCTTTATAATATCTTCATCTAACCTTCTCTCCGCGGGGTCGTCGTGTCGAGACGACGATTATTCCGAGTAACCGGTGCCGGAAAAAACTGTTACAACTGGCGCTCCTAACGTGTCGGGTAAGGAGAAGGTTAGCGGCCAGTGCGTTCGAAACCGGCCTATTGAAATTGCGTCCGTTTAGAATTTGCCCGGGCGCAAATCATTGCACCCGACTGATCAGTAGACGGTTGTAGCCATAAGCCGTTACAGCTGATCCGCGCAGTCATTTAAACTCACCAAGCCGAGGTGCCGGGCGTAAACAAGCAGACAAGAAGGCTCGCGACGCGCATTCAAACATAAACACAAAATAGCCGATTGCTTGTTTTTGTGTGTGTTTATTTTGCGTAACGAACGGTCAACTCCAGAGAGAATCTCTGCAGTTAGTTGCGCATACACACACACACAATTCGTCACTACATTTTTATATATCTAGGGTCCCAAGATGGTAGCAGTACAGTGGAGTCAAGAGAACTTAGAGCAGAGGTTGGAGCACTGGCGCCGAAATCTAGAGCTCGACTGTACGGTTGTAACAAAAGCCAATACAGCTCTAGATTTAGTCAGCACTGGCTACCTCGAGGAGAATTCAAGGCGCATCGCGCAGTGGCTAATAGGTCATTATAACGCAGCTTGCTTCTCACAAGATGCATGTGAAAGCAAAACTGCGCTGTTCACGAAGAGACTAAAACAGAAGAGTAACTATGTTACTTCTGTATGTCTTAGTTCTACTCGAAACGTGAACGAAGATGCCGCCTCCATATTTGGCCTCTATATTTGGCCTGTTCAATTAGCTTAACAAAAATAAAGCGGTTGATGACAATTTGATGATATCGATGCAGCGATACGTCATACAAGGTGTCCAGTGCGGACTCAAGAGTCTAGGGACAACATGGGAGAGGAGAGATAATCCAATCTCTTCCCAGTCCAAAGAGTCCAAATATACGGGCTGCACTAAAAAAGACTTCGGAGTAAGCACAGCCTGGGGGACAGGAGATCCTCCAAGCTTTCCCCCGTTGGGGACGTCTGATACCTTAAAGCGCTTGTCATATACAGACCGCCTGAGGACACCGAACAGCTGTGCCAAATACTCCCCAGCTCTTAAGGACAGAGTAAATACAGCTTCGGAGAGGGGAGAACCTCCAAGCTCCTTACCGTCCGATGTAAGTCGCTCTCGGAATACATCGCTATCGGACGGCTGTATTAATCTGCCACAAGCTCCTGAAGATGAAGAGTAGAGAAGCCGTCCAAGGATTATCGCAGAAGAATGCACCAATACGGTGACCACACAACCGGTGAATGAAAAGCTGGTTACTCTGCAATTCTGCAGCGTATCGTCGCAAGCTGAAGTCAAGCGGAATTGCGAATGCGAATCTAACCAGATGTGCAAATTAGAGGACAAAGTGAGGCGACTAAGCGAATAGGTGAAGCGACTGCACGACGAGCTACACCAGCTACGTTTGCAAGTAGCGTCGCTTCACAAGTTAGCTGCGCTCAACAAGCAACGAGTCACAGGCGCAGTCAAGCGCTCGGCTAAGCGACCTCGATCGGGCCAAGGGACTGAAGAGAACAGGAAGTCGTCCCAAAGTGCCCAAAAATTTAGCTTGACAGGGAAAAAGGAGGCAGATGCATCGACCACGCAAAGACCTCCAAAGACACCTGCAGAAAATAAAGGCCGACAACCCTCGAGTGGACAGGATTCGAATAAAGAGACAGGTTCGAATCCTTGGACGACGGTAGCCTCTCGACGACACAAACGGCGGTATACCAAACTAGAGTGGGATAATCGAGACTACCGCGCGTCAAGATCGAGGAACGCGCTTGGATCAAATAACTCCTCGCCTCCAAGTCCAACCAGAAAATTATGTTAGACGTGTCGGTCTCCGACGCACCTATACCGGGCCTGCCCGAAGAGGACCTCAAGAAGCAGACGCGACGATTCGCCAAGTCAGCCTAGAGGGAATGACGGCAGTTGTCGACCGGAGCCACAGCGCCATGAGTGTCAAAAGCCTCCGGTCCATCCATCCGGTCTTGCAACTGGCCTCTACCACCGATGGAATTCGACGAAATTACGGTGATGGGCGACCCACCGTACGCGAGCGAACGATACTTCAACGTGGATCTCCTCATCAGCCGCTTAGTGAGCGAGATCCTCAGTATCGAGTTGCTTCTCTCTCGCTACGCAACGTCTGGGAGAGGGGTATAACGAGGTTCGAGGATAAAATGCGGAGAAAATAAGCGTCTCAGTTCTCCGTATTCTATCGACCCGTTTGGCTCTCGTTCTCGCGAATTCGTGCATCTCGAACGTATTCGGGAGCTGCGCGCGGGGGGAGCACGACTATCGTCGTTGCACAGTTGCGCTCGATTCAATTTTGAATTAGATTCTCTCGGGCCGTCTAACCGCGCGCACGCGATCATTTTATACGATACGACTTCTCCAGTGATCCACGCTATACCCGGATCCAGCCTCGTCATCGTCGTCCCTGCTAGGGAAGTATTCCGGCACGGGTGCAGGCCTGCTGTTGTCGCGACTGGGAAGGACGCTTCCCAACATCTGCCTGTACTCAGTCAACGGTCACGCGACCGGCAAACGACTCCGTGAATAGACCATTTTGTACGACATTAACTGGGCTGGTGCAGCGTTACCAGTCCCAGTATTCCTGTATTTTCGGCTCGCAATAGCGAGCGGCCGGTGTTGCGTCCGGCCCAACGAAAATTAGTTATACTGATCCTGCCGCGCCGAGCTGCGAATCTCAACTTCTTGTGTGCGCACAACGCGACGTGTATCGTTGTATTCGAATAGAATAGATTTTGTTATCGTTTAATCCGCAGAATCTATTCTTTCATTATAATATCTTCATCTAACCTTCTCTCCGCGGGATCGTCGTGCCGAGACGACGATTACTCCGAGTAACCGGCGCCGGAAAAAACTGTTACAACTGGCGCTCTTAATGTGTCGGGTAAGGAGAAGATCAGCGGTCGGTGCGTTCGAAACCGGCCTATTCAAATCGCCATCTTGAAAAGCATGCACGTATATATATGGGTCAAAATAATACTTTTTTAAAAAACCGTGCGCACGTATCTTATGGATTTTTCTGAAAAAATTAGGAGTTTCGCAAACATTGCGTTTTTTGCAATATTCGAGTACATTTCGAGCCATCTTGAAAAGCATGCACGTATATATATGGGTCAAAATAATACTTTTTTAAAAAACCGTGCGCACGTATCTTATGGATTTTTCTGAAAAAATTAGGAGTTTCGCAAACATTGCGTTTTTTGCAATATTCGAGTACATTTATCCATAGGTTACTGAACATTTTTTGAGCCAAACTACTTCTGGATTGTGTTGCAAAAATGTTCTAAAATAAGATTAAAAATGTTTGATAGCCATTATAGACCTCTATCCTTTTCTACTGGAACTATTACTTATCTGAAATATCAAAGTAGTTGAAATATCAGAATTTTTTTTTTGGAAAAGAAGGACTTTCTGAAAAAATTACTAAGAGTAAAATGTTCTTAGAATTGCCCGAAGAATGCTCTGGAATTTTGTCGAAGCATTTTGAACAATCAATTTTGCAAAAATTTACAATTAAAAATTTAAAAAGGTTCTGAATCATGTTTTCTTACAGCTTAGACTTAGGCTTTCATTTTTCTTACTGCGACTAACAAGTTATAGTGCCTCAAAGGCCGATATCGAACAATTATTTAAATTTTTTAATTGAAATTTTTGCAAAATTGAAAAAAATTTTCAAAATGCTTCGGAAAAATTCCAGTGTATCCTTCGGGCAATTCTAAGAACATTTTACTCTTACTAATTTTTTCAGAAAGTCCTTTTTTTCCAAGAAAAAAATTCTGATATTTCAACTACTTTGATATTTCAGATAAGTAATAGTTCCAGTAGAAAAGGATAGAGGTCTATAATGAATACCAAACATTTTTAACCTTATTTTAGAACATTTTTACAACACAATCCAGAAGTAGTTTGGCTCAAAAAATGTTCAGTAACCCATGGATAAATGTACTCGAATATTGCAAAAAACGCAATTTCGCAAAATCGTCACTTTCAATGTGCCATATTTCCGTTAATTTTTAATATTTTTGGACATGAAAAAAAAATATTTTTTTTAGTCTTGAAAAGACGAAAAAATTGTTTTTTTGGGGCGTCCAAAAATATTAAAAATGGATGATTTTAGATGGTCTGGAAAATAAGCAAAATTTGAAAAAAGTGCTTTGCACGTTTGAGGTTATGGGGCGACTTAGCGATTACTAAGCCTGTTCAAGAATGAAGCTTTAATATATGAGTAACATGCTGTGTGGGTTTGAAATAATTGAATGTAAACAAAATATACA
>JAWWEQ010050958.1:0-10761 GCA_035583055.1 Torymus tubicola
TTATATTATTGTACATTTAATTAAATTTTCAGTAAAGTTTACTATATTTATTCAGTATAATGTATTCTGTTAATTCAGAATTGTATATTTCAAATTTTACTATATAATATATTACCCAATAACATATTTCTAGCTATGTTTATCATAATGTTTTTGTTTGTATCACTATAAAATATAGATGTAGCCATATACCACTATATTTTATAGTACTTTTGTGTGAAAATATAGTATATTAATTTTTCAGTGTACTTATATATATACATGATTCCTTCAATAATTTTTCCGTAGAATCAGAATTAGAGCTCATCCTTGAAAAAGTTCAATTTTGGTATAATTTGTTTAAATAAATTATTTAAAGAAATTATTTTGCAAAACAGATACCAGACTTAGAATCAGCGATCTCAAAAATCTGTAATATTAATATATATATATATATATTACATATGCTCATGATATATTGACATACGATATATATATAGTATATATATATGTATATACATATATTTATACGTATATGTCATTCATAGATCGCAGTTTAACGTATGATCTTTAAAGACTTAATTTAATTTCGCGATATGGTGCTAAAACTGGATCGATTTCATGCTGATAATTTATAATGTGATATTCGAGGGAAACGGCGTCTTAAAGTAAATTACTCGAAGATTCAAAAGCCATGATATAAAAGTGTTTTTTATTCGAAATTCGTGTGAAGCCGAGATTTATATCACTTTTTCGACGTTTCAGCCCACTGAGCGTCGCGTGTTGACGTCGGCGTGCACGCGGAAGATCGGCAGTTGAGAAAGAGAGGTGACAGAAAGCAGACGTGCGCGAAGTTTTCCCCGCCTTTCTTTTGTCCGCGAGAAAAATATAAGTGCACTGAAGAGAAAAAGAGGGCGGTATCGAGATAGAGAAGAAGGAGAGAGAGCAGCGAGGACGAAAAGAGGCCGACCGGGCGACATCTTCTTCGTCCATCACCAGCACGTGGACGAGAGAGAGAAGAGTTATGGAGACTGGCGATTCCGAAAATGGGAGGATTTTCGCGTGTGTAGAGAAAGAAAAAGAGAATCGTAGGGAAACGTTTGTGAGCAAGAGTTTTGCGTGTGCAGAGATAAATAGATAGATAGATAGATATTTATTTCGTAATGAATACAAAAAGAAAAATAAATATAATTACATAAATAGATAGCGCTTACAAGCGATATCACAGTCAGAAATACTTAAAACTAAGAATAAATAACATAATAAATAAATACTGTACATTCCCTAATAATAACATAATAAATAAATAAATACTGTAAGTCCCTAAAAATTACAGCAATATTTCAGTCAGTCAAATCTATCAGTCAAGTTTTAAAAAGTCATATAATACACGGAGTATAGTCATTGGAGCTTAGTTAATCAAACAATCAGTCAAATCATGAAGAGTCGATCAATTACATACAATATAGTCAGAAAGTTCATACTCAGTCATGATAAGTTAAGATCACTTAACCACACAAGCAGCCCTTCAATACATTCCCACAATTAAACATATTCATGAGTTCGATAAGGTACCTCTTTACTACCAGTTTGAATCGTCTCAGGGACGGCAGATTCCGAATCCCGGAAGGACTGAAATCCAGACTCCTTGCGCATGAGAGGTGGTTCAAGGTCCCTGATTTCCCCCCTCTCACACCTACTAGGTACATGTTTAGTGAAGAGAACTAGACATTCAGGAAAACGCACGATTTTGTACATAAGTATAGCCATGAAAAAACGTCTCCTCAAATCAGTGCGTAGCCAGCCCAGGGAGGTAGCGTGAGGGGAGATGTGATCATCCTTCCTAAGGCCCATTATATATCGCACGCCGGCGTTCTGCAGAATCTGCAGTCGACCTTTTAACTCCCGGGTCGCATCCAACAGCACTACGGAAGAATAACCTAAGTGCGGAAACAGCAGTGCTTCGACGAGTCGCCTCCGAAGAGCCTGAGTGGTGTACTTTCTGAAGAATCTCAGATGATATAGCACATAATTGCACTTTCTTGCAACTTTTACAATATGATTCTTTCACGTTAGTTTAGGGTCAAAAACAATACCAAGGCTTTCAACAGAGTCAGAGAGAACGATGCCAATACCACTGCCCAGATCAATGCGGAGCAAAGAATTCGACATAACACTATTAACATACTTATTACTGCCAAAAATAATGGCTTTCGTCTTATCCGCATTAAGTCTCAGCGAAGCAGCCGTCGCCCACTCTGAAACTGCTACAGCAGCTCACCGAATCAAAGCCCCTCATCCAGACCATCGCGAAATGATAATAAATTTGTGGATGATCTGCATAGAGTACATGTTAGACACCCAGAGATCGCAGAGCCTCCTGCAGATCGATAATATAAAGGCAAAATAATAGAGGTCCTAGAACTGACCCCTGTGGGACTCCTCGATTAGTGTCGAGACACGAGAACTCTCCATATAATTTAGTATATACTCGTTGCATCCTGCCTTGAAAATAGGAGTTAATCCACGAGAGGGCATCCCTAGAAAACCCCGTCAATATAAGCCTTTCGAGTAGTAGAGAGGGCAAGACTGTGTCAAAAGCTTTACTATAATCAAATAATAATAAGAGTGTCATATGTTTTTTCCATACCTGCCCGTATATCGCCAGTTAGTTTTAGTAAAACTGTTTGAGTTGAATTGAATCGTCGGACGCTTGTCTGAAGAGGGTCTAGGATTTTATTAGTCTCGAAGTGCTCCATCAGCTGGGAATGCACAATCTTTTCAAGCACTTTTGAAAGGAAGCAGAGTAAGGCAATTGGTGGAAAATTAGAGAGAGATGGGCAGAAGTCCCAGGCCACGCAACTCCTTCCAAAAATTACCATCCGATAGAGCATCCGATAGTCTGGATTGTAAATATGACGTCTTGACAAGGGTGGTTTGAATGTCAAGGTGTTTCCGTAACGCGATAGACTCTTCTAAAAGGTCCTGGCGTCCCGTACGTTTGTAACGTCTGTAAAGAGCGTCCCGTTTCCAGAGCTGTTGGGCCATCTCCGCGCCAATTCACGGCTTTCTCCCTTTCTTAGGAGCAAAACTTTTTTCTAGAGCCAAAATATTTAATGCAGACGTTAAATTTTCGTAGAGGCAGCCCAGAACTATTTCCGTATCCACGTCAGCATCACAGGATGTTCCAATTATAGCGCGACAATTGAGCGACACAATCTTCAGAAGTAATACTTTTGAAGTCTCTAAACTTAAAGTTGTTTAATGGAGGCTCTTCTTGTCTGAGATTGATAGTGACATCAATGATGTTATGCGCACTGTGAAAGTTGGCTGGGATGTTTTGGCCGTTAATAACTCTGTCGTTGTCATCAACGAAAAATACATCGATCCAGATGCTAGATGCAGATTTGAAATGTGTGGGACCATTCTGCACCAGCTGCAGAGACAGTTCGGCTGCTAAATTACGAACAAACACGGAGTCATGTGTAGCACGAAGGAGGTTGACATTTAAATCTCCCATAATTAATTTATGGTTGAAATTGCCCACTAATGACCGCACAGAGTTGATTAGTGTGGCGTTTTTGGAAAAAACGATTTGCAAGCCTTCCGTACATCAGTTTTACATCCATAATTTTTTGAACGGAAAATGATGCGAGTGCAAATTCCTACGACACAGCGTTTCGTCCACGCGACACCGCGACGATGTGTATCATCGCACAACATGACACACTTCTTCTATAAATTCATTTTATACACACGCAGCAACTATACTTCACAAGCACTTTTATTTAACGTAAACCAAATGTGATCATTAAAAATTTTAAAATAAGATGATATTGATCGTCTTTAACCAAAATAATTATTGTATAAATGAGGCAAAGTGCGCCGCCCACATCAGTCGTTCAGGAAAATAAACCGAGAACTCCATCGGCCCTTATTGAAAAACGAGGGTAATAACAAAAATATAAGAAAAGTGTAACAAGATTTCATCCAGAAAAATAAGAAGAATTATACTCCAACCAACATCTGCATCTGTAGAATACATTATAATACGGTAATTAAAATAAATAATTAATATAAATATTAAAAATTTTATAATAGACAATTATTATTTTCCCTTTCCTATATTCCGGGACTTAACAGTGGTTTCGATACGAATCGAACGATAAGCTGACTACCCGGAGAGAAAAATGAGGCGATTTAACGGTGCAATCATTTGATATTAAGGCGGTCTTACACCTATAAATTTGGAAAAATCAAAATTTTTTTTATTTGATTTTTCGATTTTATATATCATTCGAAACTTATAAAAAATGTTTGAATGACATATTTGAAAAATTACCGAAGATATAACTCAGTAAACTTCTATAGGAACGTGTCACTAGTTTCTACCAATTTGGGTATTATCACGCAAACTTAAGTCACATCAAGAATCAATTTTTTATAACCAATTATACGGTTAAAGAAAAAAACTTTTAATTAATTTTTTAACAAAAAAAAATACTGCGAAAAAGGTGTTTCGATAAGATATCAAACTGAGAAAATACGTTAACTGATTTAATGTTTATATATTTAATACGTATATACGTAATCTAAAGACACACAAAAATTTGAAATAAAATTCGTGAACTCAAATCGCGCGCTCAGTTAGTGAAAAGTGTGAAAGACGCCGCTGCAAGGCGTCACGAACATGCGCTGCAGCGTCAACTGTTAGTGTGGTCGGCTGCTCTGATAGATTCCTTATGTTATTTTATATTGTTAGTTAGTTAATATTTAATAAATACTTTGTTAATCTTTTGATAAAATCGAGAGTTGTTTCTAAATATAATCCGAGTTAAGCCACCTAATCCTCCAAGTCCCCATCCACGAATCCTGGTTACACTCATGAGCACCCGGCAGGGGGCGGAGCTGTCGTTACAAAATTGCCATTAAAAGAAGTAATAAGATTAGTACCCGAATTCGACGGAGAAAATATGACAACGGAAAAATATATAGAAAAACACAAGCATCAAAAAATAGTATATTACGCAACTAGTGCGCAAAACACTGCAAATTTATCAAAATAATACAAACTAATGTAAAAAGAGATGCGAGTCAATTTTCTCGCCCGAGCGTAACGAGGTTGAGAAAAATGACGAGTAAATGCAGATAAATGAGGTAAAAAAGACACATATAATAAATATATAAATAAACTTAGTAAAGTTGATTAACAAAACCATTATAATAAACATACGAAAACTTAATTATTTATTAAAAAATACAATTATTCAGATTGAAAGAAAAATTCTTATTACATAATAGGGAATTGAGATGGTTTTATTCATACTCGTAGCATCGTTTTTTTTTATTAGGCTTAGCCCGAGCCCACACAATTCTATGAAATATATATCGGTTTGTTTACTTATTTTGGGAAATTTTTAAGCAAAGGATTCGAAGCGTGCTCAAAGAAAGTGTTTTGTATAGTTTTTTATGTTTGCTTACCGTGTGCAAAGCAATATGTTTATATATATTTAGACGGAGCGTGCGTAAAGCACCTGCTCTGACCTGAATATGTAAATCTATTGCTTTGCGCACTGAAAACAAGCATAAGAAGCAGTGTTTTGCGCACTCTGTGTGAAAAAAATTATTAGTGCTACAGATGAATACAACTTAGTTCAATTTTTGAAAATGAAATTAAGTGGAGAGATAAATCAAGCCTTAATAAACATAGATTTAACAAGTATTATCGATCTCATAGCAATACGGACATTTTTCCTTCTACAGAAAATTTATACACACTTTATGGCAAAGCACGCATAATGCTATAAGAAAAGCAATAGAAATTGAATCTAAACTTGAAAGTCAAAAAGTATTAAATCGCCACAACTTTATTTATCGATATTAAGGAAAAGACTGAACACGGCGACTTCAAATTCGACGCGCTTGAAAAATTTTCTATATTTCGGGAACTAAGGCACCTAAAGTCTTCATTTTTTTTTAATTTGAAGTAGTCGACAAAATATTAACATCTAGCATGTTCGTAACCCTTAAAAAATTAGTTAACAATTTTTAATTAACAATAATTAATTTAATTGACTTATCGCACTTTAAAAAAAAAATTAATTAACTATAAATATATGTTTAGATAAGTACTTTTAGTAAAATAAATAAATAAAAAGCTATATATTTATTTTTATAAAAAAATTTATTGTAAATGCAAAGGTCATGTTGCTAGTTTTCGCTTTTTTGGTTGTCTTGGTGCAAATATTTCAATTGTTGGTAATGGTTCTTCTTCTTCTTCGTCTTCTTCATCTTCTTCCTCTTCTTCTGGATACTCTGTTTCATCTTCTATCGGCACGGAAAATATTTCACCTTGCGGGATGTTTTCTTCATATTGAGTATCGTCATTAAACATGGTATCGGAAATATCTTCTATAACCGATTCTTCTACATTCGTGCAGCTATTGCCATGACACCAGGAGCATATCTGAGAGCATCGCAATCCGTGTTTCGTACCACTGCACGTTTTGTTCTTACATCCTGTCTCACACCTGCAGCTAATTTTACTCAATAATTCTTGAGATATAACTGGCTCCAGTGTGTGGACAGGATAAAGAATATTTTGCGGCTGTTTGAAACCCCATGCTATTGGATCTGTTTTATAACCAAGCCACTTTTGAATTTGGAAGTACATCTGATACGCATGCTGCCACATTGCTACTTCTGTTGGTAGTAAGTTTTCCAACTTAAGTGAACCTTTGAGTGTTGATCGTTCAACGTTCGTTTGATTATATCATTAGCATTTGCAACTAAAATATCGGCATCGACGTTGGTTCATAAAAAGGCCGTGCCTTCTGTTGGAGAACAACATCGTTAAGAAAACTTTTAATACATTAGTTTTTTCCTTGGTTATAAAAGCAGGAAGTTGTATCGCATCCAGTAAAGGCATGAAGGAAGGCAATGATGTATTGAAGATGCGAATATTTAAAACTATTGCTATCGTATACACTATCCATGATGTTTCCTTTTCCAGGTTTCAATCAGTAAATCGTATTTACGGGTGCGTAATGGGCTAATATAACTAACAAGTTCACATCTTCTCCAACTATCCATGTTTTAAAATTAAGGCTGCATTTTTCAACAGTGCTTACGATTAAAAAGTCAGCGTCTTCTTCTGCGACTATTGTACTGTAATGTTCTTTTGCGAATTCTTCGCATATGTTTTTTATTTTTATTTCTTCTTAAAAATTTATCTTGGGAAATTGTTATAACAGTATTTCTGTTAAAATCGATTCCACAGCCTAAGTTTTTGTTTTCTCTTCTTGACCTTTTGGGTGCCTTTGTACTTTTCCTATTTAGTCCGTCTGGACACCCATCGAAAACTGTAGTACACTTTGTACCATAATTATTAATTGTGTAATCTATATACTGTCTCAAGATAAAATCTATAGTTTTGTTGGCATTCCAACGAACTTTATGAAGAAGAAAACCTCCATCTACAACGTAAAATTCATTTGCATTACAGCTTATGTCAGAATTTTTAAAAAAATTATCGTAAAACGATGATTTTCGTCCTTTTCGCATGCCGCCCTCGTCAAAAAGGCAGAGAGGATAAAGCTCAAACTCGTACTGGAAAAATTTCTGCATGTCACTTTTATTGTCTATATTCAGAGTCAGCCTTTGAAAAATCAATGTTTGATTGACCGTGCCAACTTCATTATCGATTTTAATGGAAAAATTCATGCTTTCGATAACAAAACTTTGTATTTTTTTGGAAACTTTACTGTACCAAAATTATCACCAATGATTCGTTGCATGGACCACAAGCCTATTTCCAATAATTGATGACAATTAATTCTGCTATCACCAATGATTCGGTACTAATCGACAATATATTTTCAGTGATAGTAAAAGGATTATGGTTGTTGAATCGGTTATAGAAGTTATTTCCGATACCATGCTTAATGATGATACTCAATGTGAAAACAACATCCTGTAAGGTGGTATATTTTCCTTGCCGATAGAAGATGAAACAGAGTATCCAGGAGAAGAGGAAGAAGACGAAGAAGAAGAAGAACCATTACCAACAATTGAAATAGTTGCACCAAGACAACCAAAAAAGCGAAAACTAGCAACATGATCTTTGCATTTTTAATAAATTTATTTATAAAAATAAATATATGGCTTTTTATTTATTTATTTTACTAAAAGTACTTACCTAAATATATATTTATAGTTAATTAATTTTTTTTTTAAAGTGCGATAAGTCAATTCAATTAATTATTGTTAATTAAAAATTGTTAACTAATTTTTTAAGGGTTACGAACATGCTAGATGTTAATATTTTGTCGACTACTTCAAATTAAAAAAAAAATAAAATCTTTAGATGCCTTAGCTACCGAAATATATAAAAAAAAAGTATTTTTCAAATAACACAATAAAAGAATGAACGAAAAGGGTTAAAATGAGAATTCGCACGTTAGGAAATCATATTTCCGTGTATATGTAGCACGATACGTCCTCAGGCTTGTTACTCTGCCTTCGGAGCGCGACCGCGCTCCTTGATTTTTCAAGCGCGTCGAATTTGAAGTCTACGTGTTCAGTCTTTTCGTGAGACCTTGCAACTTACTTCGCATTTCTCTCGCACATTTCAAATTATTTTTAACAATGTAATTTCGTAGTAAATCTAGCGCACCATTTTTTTATGATAATGTAACTATCCATTAAAGGTATCATGCCGGTTTCGTTCCTTAATATCGATAAATAAAGTCGTGGCGATTTAAAAGAAAAAAAAAATTATCTCGGCTCCTGGTGCACTTGGAAATTTCGTTCATAGCTTAAAATTTGAGAAACGATACCAGCTTTTTAACAAGTTGTGCTCGATTATCAGCGATAAAAATGGTATTTGTTATTTAATTTATTTATGAGCGGAAAAGAGACTTTTTATTTTGCAATTTTAAATAATTAAATTTTCTAAAATCGCTTAGTTATTCATTGCACGTTAGAGTAGAGATGTTAAGCTTTCTAAATCACTTTAGTGCGTATTCTTTTCTGATAAGATTAAGTATTATTGTAGAAATTATTCCAGAAAAATTATTATGGGTGGTCTGAATACTAACATCCTCTTGCGAGGTCAATGCGAGACGAAATTTGTTCGCAAATTGGCTGCGGAATCATCTTTACAGACGGCTCAGCATGGTGCGACAAATCACATACTTCTTTCATACTTGGATTGATTTAATTCTTGTCGATGAAAATGACATCATACTTACGCACGTAATGTTCCGGCAACCTATCTCAACAGTCATAACATAATAGACATATCACTACCGTGGGTAATATCACTGCAAGAAAATTCTGAACTCATTAAATATAGAAATTACAGAGGAATTACTCCTATTGCAATGACTGAATTTCTGTCTGCTTGTGATTGGCTTCCTTTTACAGACTCTGTTAGTACACATACGGAGGCAGCACTTGGTTATCTCTGCGACAACCTTATTCAAGCAATCAATGAATTAGCACCCGTCAAAATAATTGAGCCGAAAAAGGGCCAACTACCGTGGGTTGGAGCAGAGTTAACTAGGATGCAGCAAAATGCGACGGAACTTACAAACGTTGCAATAGGACAGGGAAGACTGCTTACCTTCAGCATTTTTTAGCACTCCGACGAACTGTTGACAACCGACTGACAGATGTTAGAACGTCGTATTATTAAAATCAACTGACGGAGGCTCTTGCAAATGGGTGTGTTTGGAAGGAGCTGAATAACCTGGGGCTGCTATCCAAACCAAACGAGGATTTGAATGGTTTCACACCTGATGAGCTAAATCAACATTTTGCTGACGTGTCAGTCTCGCCGCAGGACATTAATGAGGATTGCAAGAAAGTCTTGGATTCTGCACATTCTGAGGGTTTAAAAACGTTGGATTAGCAGACGTTGTTCTTGCAGTATCTCATTTCTCGTTTCAGGCTCGTGGCGAGGATGGTATACCTCAAAGCGTTGTAGCTAAAGCTCTCCCCATAATCGGGGAACATCTTATGCAACTGTTCAACTACTCGTTTGCACAGGGTGTTTTTCCAGACCTCTGGAAGAAGGCGCGCATAAAATAGAATTCAGGCCTATTTCTATTTTATGCTTCCTTTCAAAGGTTCTAGAAAAACTAGCCCTAGACCAGATGCAAGAGTTTCTCATGACTAATAAAATCCTCGATCCTCTGCAAACTGGATTCAAAAAGAATCACTCGACTCAGACGGCGTTATTCAAGCTAACAGAAGATATTCGGTGAGGTATCGACAAGAAGTACGTCACGTTACTGCTACTGTTTGACTTTAGTAAAGCATTCGACACTATCTGTCCCTTTCGACTTCTCGAAAGGCTTAGATTGATGGGGTTCTCTAAAACCGCTCTCCTCTGGATTTACTCCTATATTTCACGAAGGCAACAAAGTGTATGTACAAATTTCTAAGAAGCATCTTCTCGGTTGAACACTAATCTTGGAGTACCTCCGGGATCGGTTCTCGGACCCTCGTTGTTTTTCCTGTACAGTAAATTTTCTTATGTTTCTAATAAATTTACCTACAACGCTTCTCTCAGTGTAGCAAGATACATATTTATTACTTTTTTTTTACTAACTAAAGTTACAGATTAATTTTTTTTCTCACAATCATATATTTTTTTATAGTCAGTATTAAACTTCTTTTGTAGCAATTAAAACTTTCCTTTATATATTCAATACATTAAAAATTTTGTATTTTGCTTTACATAGTTTGCTTTTATAAGATTGAAATAGGTTTTGAATT
>JAWWEQ010050959.1:0-10760 GCA_035583055.1 Torymus tubicola
AGCCTCTTCCAGTAGCTATCTGAATCTAACAATAACTTCTGGAACTCTGAAAAAGAAATTTCCACAAAGTATCTATGATTTATAAAAATTGAATATTTATGCAGTTAATTTTTACTTATCTGATATACATTCAGTTGGTTGAAGTTTTGGGTTAACACAAGGTACAACTTGGCTGAATGAAACTACTTAACTCCAAATGACACATCAAAATAAAAACATGTGGCCGCACAAAGCAGCCGACACTGACAGTTGACGCTGCGAGGCAGCGATCACAGAGCATGTTCCTAGCGCCTTGCAGCGGCGTCTTTCACACTTTTTACCAACTCGTTCGCGCTCGAGCGCGCGATTTAAGTTCACGAATATGATTTAAAATTTCATATGTGTTTAAATTACGTATATGTGTATATAAAATATATTAACATTAAATCAATTAACGTATTTTCTTAAATTAACATTTTAAAATATTTTTTTTATTAGAAAATATTTCATAAGGAGTTTTCCTTCTATTGCGTTTGCTAGCGTACGATTTTTGGGCACGACAGCTACTCAGGAGAGCCTTATAATTTCGCCAGTGCGAAATTTGTTAACTCAATTAGAACTAAAATTTGAGCTACACAAATGATATTCCACTTATCCAAAATCCAGTTTAAGCATTTTCGATAATGTATATATGTCTACGTTCGTATGTAATCAAGTTTCCAAATTATCTCAGCGAATTTTTGATGGATTTAAACGAAATTTTGGGAATACATTCCTCTATTTATATCTAACCAGTGGTCTTAAAATCAGAAAGATCAATTAAAAATTTTTCAAATGCGAGCACAAAGAAAAATCTCAAAAAATCGATTTTCAAGCTTAATTTCTAGAAAAATTAATTTTAAGTTAATATGTACAGGCTTATCTGCTAAAACTAATTAAAAGACACCTTTTTCTGTTGGAAGTTTTTGCTACAAGTAATATATACAAACTTAAATGTGAAAAAACCACAAAAACGGTAAAAAATGGACGATTTTCAGCTATAACTCGACAGGATTTGATTTTACAGATAAATGTTAAATGCAAAAGTTGTAGATAATAATAAAACAAAACTTTTTTCCATTTAAAATTATCATGTAAAATTTATTCCTAACGAGTTGCACCTTGTAACGCTCATCGGTGAGCATTACAAGGTAATGGTCAGATAAATAAAGGCAACCAACAGCATCATCTGCTGTTAGTCACTCTCTGGCTATCTCCAGAGCAGATATGCCTATTCAGGGAAAAGAGCTTGGTCGAAGAGGGCCCAAGCAACCCATATAACACCCCTCTGATAACCCACCGTTCATAAAAATAACTAACAAGATAGCACTTGTGATGGGAGCACTGCGAGCTCCCAGTGCTACACTCTTGCCCGCACTGGTCACACTGGTAGAAGAGGCGTATTCCTGCTGGAGAGCCCTGAAGAAACAGCATCACCGCCAGGACCCTTCCATGGGCCCTGACAAGCCGAAGAGTCAGGAGGCGAAGGGCTTGAAACCTAGAAAAGAGGGAAACAATTAGTATCAAAGAAGACAATATTTACCTGAGGAATACTAAGGGCATGCATATGAGAAATTGGAACTTCTGTTGAAGGTGTCGAGGCTAGACCACAGGCAATGCTGCCTGAACAGGCTCGACGCCACTGTTGCCTCAGTCCTGCTGCTTTCTGCACCTGCAAAATATGGAAAACAATATAATAGATGGATGAGACACCAACTGAAGGAAAGGCACGTACCTTGCTCTGAGGTAGAAACCAAGGTGACACCTCCATCTGAAGACACATCACTCATGCATGGGAGACTGGCTGCTTGGAGAAAGCTACGCTGGTATCTGCTGCTTCGCTGTTATACAGCCTCTCCCACATCTACTTGAGCCGTGTAACGAAAATAACAAGAAGCATTAGTATCATTACTAGAGAAAAGTAAAATGAGGCCACTGATTTCACCCAGATGTGGAGTGCTCCGGAGAGTAAACATGAGGACAACATACCCTCTCTGGATGCACAGCCCCGCAGCACCTCCTCGTCGTAGATCGCCGTCGTCGGAAGGCTCGCCGTCTTCAGGATGTCCCGCACACCTGAACTCGTACTTCACACACAATCACTGCCAAAACTGATGCCGGCGCGGGCGCGCATGTCAACAACAGCATGCGCGCGGCCGCCGCATACGTACAACGCGAGTGGGTGAGAAAGAGAACTCAGTGCACGAAAAAGGACGACTGTGGGCGCGCGAGTAGAAACCGGGAGGTTGCGATCGGCCGTTGCAAGGCGCTTGGGCACTCTATCGTGGACCGCCGCGTAGCGCGAAGCAATTGAAGATTATAGTGTAACGTTAATAGAAGCACAGAGTAAATTGTAATAGTGAGCGTAGAGAGGAGTGTGAATTAGAGAAAGAGAGACAGTGATCCGTGCATATATCGATACGATCAACGACCGCAGCTGCGAAAGCCACCGTTGCCTAAGGGCTCGCTCGCCAGCAGGATATCGTAAGTGTGACTAGGCTGCGGCCATTTTGTAATCGCGTCGGAATCTCTCTCTCGCGCTCGCGTATCCTACTCTAGTCGTCACCTAGAGCTAGAAACTTTTGTCGAAACGAATTGTGCCGAAACGAGCGCCTTATTTTCCGAAACTAGTAGCTCATCGAAACGTGCGCCTCTCTCGAAACGTGTTTGCCGAAACTTTGTCGAAACCTAGGTTGTTACAAGCGCTCGTGATCTCGCGCCTGAACTTGCGTCCTTTACCCCGCTCTACCGCGACCAAGTGGTACATCGCGTTGTTATATCTATTGTGTTAGAATTAGTTAGATTGCTGGGGGCGACCCAGCTGGCGCTCAACATATTTTTCTTGTTAAATATTAATCCTATATATTTCAAATTACTTTTCTTATTTTATTTTAATAAATATTAAAGTTTATCTGTTAATCGTATAGTTTCTTTAGCGACCCACGTCATACCATCTCCATGGATTTTCCTTGATGAAACATATAATACTAATTGTGCATGACTAGAAATTTTATATTTGCAACACTTGTATTTTCAGTTAGCCTTTCAGCATAACCCTGGTTCCCAAGTTGCCCTGGCTAGTAGCCCGTTATAACCTATAAAAACGCTTTTAAACGCCTGAATATACACTCGAATATATAAGACTCAAATAATTCGGTTACATTAGAACATACATTATCTACGTAACTATCAATGTGATTAGCATTATATATATCTACTTGAGCTTCGTAGCTTATACTAACCTTATTTTCTATATCATCGCAAACTACCTGCGCTAATTTACCCACGCTTCGGGCAATTGAGTTCAAATATTCAAAATGAGTGTCAATAAATTTTTGCGTAAAACGATTCAAACACTTAAAAGTAACAAATTTCAATACTATACTATGGTGAAATCTCTTCTTGTAACCAACTAAACCCCGTGTTTGGTCATCCTCCTCCACTTCAACGGCTTTATCATGTGGGCTTCGGTAAATCTTAAAACCCAGCAATCGCCGTGAATTTTGAATTGAAAAATAGGTCTGAACGTCTTCTTCATGAAATCTTGCCAACCGTCGTAAGAGAAAGCAACACCAGCAAAATCGTTTGATATTAAACGTACCACAGGTATGTAGCGGTGATATTATCGTGCTTCAATCCAATAATAAATTTTTTCGTATACGTTTTGTTGAGAGGGTACACTCTGCTAAGTAACTGATAAGGAGTGCTCGGAGATTGTCGTGCGCCCGCCATGTTGACTGCTTTCTCGACCGACGTAGAAACGACTGTCGAGATTGTGTGGTGCTCTCGTTAATACTGTCACGAAGACGACAATAGTGGTGGAAGATGCAATCGTTGCAAATATGCACGTGTTAATAAAAAATTCGATGCTCACTTCTCGTATATTATTACACTAGAGACAATTTAGAGATACAGTTTGCAAACATCTGACGATGCAGCCACCACTGCCGACGAAATTCTGGTCATCAGTATTTTTAGAATGAACGAAGCGTCTTACAACCTCATCATTCTTTGTCAAGTTCGTAGAAAATTTATCGAGAAACTTCTTGAAACCGAGCCTCTTACTCATGAAATATAAGAACATAATACAATACTGGCCGCATACATCGGATGAGTCACTCTGTAGCTAACATACATTCTGATGTAATTTCGAGTTCTATATACAATTAGAAATTCCCGTTCATGTATACATATATTGTAAACACGATCTGTCTCAACAGTCGCGAGCGTCAAGCTAAGCACTTGTAAATAATTCTCGCCTATAATAAAACTCTCTTTATTGTACAATCATTGAGTTCTTGCCTTCCTCGCGCATTTAACTCTCGCATCATATTCCAACGAAACGATTTACAATTCTTTCGCAAACGATTTATGTAGGCTGGTAACAAAGGTGGTAACCCAAAACTGTCAAAATAAAAACCATCGCTAAATTTGTTAACGGTACCGAATGCATACTAGATCTTGTGTGATCGTCAGTGTTTATTACGAAAGCCGTCGGTTTCGTCCACACCCGTGGGATCTGGTCGGCTGGGAACGCACCTATAGTGTGAGCTTGGAACCGTGAGATGATCTATAACTAAATCCATTGTTCTAATAAGACTTTCAGCGGTGGACGCTGTGTAAGGTAGTTACTTATGAGAAGCAAAATTAACACTAAATATATAGCAGTAAAACAGCGACATCTACACGTCAAAACTTCAACCACTAAAGTCAATTATAATTTGACGTGACGCGTCTATTTCCAAAATATTATCGTACTCGGCATATACAATCCAATTTACAGTGTTAGCTAATGCTTCGCAAAATCTAACGTCTAATCTAACGCTACCATGTTTTACTAAATTCCAATGAGTGCATTCGTTGGCTGACAAATCCGGCGTTAAATCGACTGGGAATAAGCGATAACCATTGCTCGGATATGATTCACGTGAGATTTGATTACTCTGGTTAAGAAAATAACGTATGATACGCATCTATATATCGATTATCACGAAAATTTGAGTGTAATGGTTTCGAAGGTACTTGTACATCGTCGACGTACAAGCATAGAATGTTAATATTAAAATATTCAAAGTTAAAAGAGTTAAACGTTCGGTCACCGTTGAAAGCTTTATTGTTAACAAATCCAATTATAATTCTTTTCGGCAATTGACCCAATATGATGCTATCTAAAGTCTCACCGTGAATTCCACTGTGCATTGTTATTGCCTTAACTTCGACTCTCGTTAGAGGATATTTGGCAGTTGTCTTTGAAAGTGATTGAGCATGAGCTAGTAAAATACTGGGGCTAATTTTTACGCGTCTAACCAAAAGATTGGCTTCCTCTATATATACCGAATAAATACCGATATGATCCATAAGATAGAAAGTATCTCAAGATCATCACAGTGAAGATGTCCAATCAGATTGACTGATTTAGTTGTCGACAGTAATTTACGACGTGCTACAAGACCAGCATTAGCATCTTCATTATCGTCCATTTTTTCGGCTGTATCCCCATACCACAAGACGCTCGTCAAATGTGAATTTTTTGCACTAGGTCCATAATTTAACAATCTTTCAATGTACGCACTGTCAGCATAAGCATTAGTTGGTGGTGATATAGGTTTTTGATTGAAAAATACGTCCACTCGATTAAACAGAAAGTGCATGAAATTGTTCACAGGTCCAACATATTTTTTTGCGCTGCAACTGATTCTGGTATTTCGCTCGTAGCTTCTAGGCTAACACGTAGGCTAAGTATAGTATGAGTCAGATCGATCTATTCTTCACCATTCCCAGGTAATACAAATTCTATCGGTGAATCATCAGACAGAGAAGATATTGGTTTGTACTGTACACAATGCGAACTTTCTATCGTTGTTTGAGTAGGTGGAATCTCAAACAGAAATAGCTCCGACTTAAGACACTCGCACGAATGAGTATGTAAAAAAGCCATGACTATCTAGTCAAAAATATCTCTCGTGGTTCTTTTTTTCTCCTTTTGTTTTATAGACTTTTTCGTAGATTTACCTTTTCTCGAGGTCTTTGGCTTGCGTTTCTTATTTTTTCTTCTAGAATTCTTTTTCCTCTTTTTACCTCTCCGCTTCGTGACAGAAGAACCGTTGAACTGTAACTGAAGCGGGAAATCTTGACGTGGTAATTTATATCCTGATCCCTCTCAATTTGTCCAATTTCTCCTCTGCTTTTCGTTTGAGGATTTCACCAGATTCGTTAAAACAGTTGCGAATGGATTCTTTGATTGGTGTATTCCGCGTGGTAACATCCGACATAATGTTCATACCGCTGCGCACAACCTCTTTTCCAACAGCCTCGGCGCCACGAGTAAAGAGTGGAAGAACTCGACGGAAAACTCCAGCCAAAAATGAGCCAATACCACCGTGACCTCTTTGGTAGTAGCCGATGTAAATGCGATCGATTCCACCATCGAGCTGATGGCCCCTACGAACCAGTTCCCCTCCGGTATAACCACCGCCAACTTGCCTGTTGAAGTATTCCTGGTAGTGGTCCATCTTTTTCACTGTAATGATAATGTACTTGAATCAAGTCTTTTGAAATGAAGTGTAACGGTCAGAGTGCCGTAATCGAATGGGATTACGCGTCCACTTTGATTCCTTATATCGATTTCTATGGTCTGAAATGAGTTGAATAACAGCGGTATATACATGGGTAGGGAGAAGCTCTTGATTCGTGTGCTACCATACGTGTAATTGTCGATATGTAATAATACCGCTCGCAACAAACGTGTTTGAATGTCACCAGTTACGTAAGGCTCGCAAATATCGCTGTAAATCATTAACATGGATGGTAAACCGTTTTTCTCTAGGGCCGAATGTGAAATACGTGTCAGCGATTGTGTAACCTCCGTTAGTGCGACTGACCATGAACCCTGCAGACGTATCTGCTGAGGTAACTGCGTAATAAAGTGTGTAGTATTTTCCGAGAAGTAATTCATACTGCTATTACTCGGTAACACGACATAAAATTGATCTTGCATTGTTGCTTATATTTTTACTAACTGACTCACTTTAATCCAGAAATTGAACTTATCCTTTCCACTTTACGAAATGTTCTTTAGACGAACTTTTACCTCTAATTTTCAAAATATATTCTATTTCGAAAGCGAAAAATCCTTCAATTTCTTCACCTGTCAAATCTTCTAAACAATACACAATTGGCTGACGTGTCGATGATATTTGTATAATTTTAAAAATCTCTAGAGTCCAACCACTCTCGTACCCTTTAGTGAAAACGTTCTTTGCACGACTGCCACGAACCAAGTCACCAACACCGTATTTAGGGGATCTGGAAACACGGTTGCCATAACGTTGTTGTAAATTTTCTCGAGCTTTGGTAGCGTTGTACAAAGTAACGGATACTGGAATCTTTTTGTCGCTATATGTTTAGTGTCATTGTACGTCTCTATAATTTTCTGTAATACATCAACGTACCGTTGTGTGTTTTTGTGAGTAAAATACCGCCACGTTCTTTCTTTTATAGTTCTTATAAATCGTTCTGTAATCGCAGCTTTTGTATCCGGACTCCGTGCCACTCTGTATTTAATTCCGTGATTTGCCAAATTTCTCTGCATGGTGTCACCAATAAATTCGTTTCCTTTATCAGTTTGAAGACATACTGGTTTTCCACCATTATTCTCGACAAAATACGTTCAAACGTATCAGAGACATTTCTCGAAGTTTTATCTTTCGTTGGCTCAACCCATCTATATTTACTTACTGCATCAATAACCGTTAAAACGTAACTGTACCCGTCATTGTAAGATTTTATGGATCTCATATCCATCAAATCAGCTTCCCATAAATCGTCAAAATTACGTACATAATAATTACGTCTCGAAATGCAATGTCTAACATGTCTGTGCAAAGTTATACGCATCTTGACTCTCAAGCCATTCAATAGCACTTTGCGATTGTATTTGGCTCTTGCAGCTTGCAAAAGTTTATCGGCTCCAGCGTATGACGAAGGGCGGTGCGCTTTGTAGTAAAGTTTCTCAAACGTTTTATTCGACATTTTTCTTATCCTTTGACTCCTTATCCTTTGACTTCTTATCCTTTGACTTCTTATCATTTTACTTCTTATCCTTTGATTTCTTTTCCTTTGATCTTTTATCCTCTTTATTTTATCTATTTTTGACTTATTACTATTTTTCTTATTTTGTCTTTTTATAACCTTCTTGATGCGTGAAAAAAATTTTTCGAATGTAATTTTACTAACCATACAGAAAGCTGTCATCATCGCGACTGTTCTTTCGTTGGGTGGTGTTTCACCAGCGAGCATCCGAGAAAAAGCATATTCTGCTAAAATTCTATCGGCTGCAATGATTACTGCTTGAACTGTTATAAGCCAAATCATACTGTCGACACGCCTCGTCCAATGGATTGATACCGATATTACCGCGTTCAATACGCTCGGCCAGCTTAGTTCCGGGTCCGCAAAATTTATATCCAGACACATGCATTTCAGCTCGCCACCCCCGGAGGAGACTCTTAGCTTTCTGTTTGTACTTGGTGGTACACTATCGTGGATATACGCATCCTCCACCTCCTCCTGTTCCTCTTCCTCCTCTCCCACTTTATTACTTCGTTCTTGGGAAAATTCTTTGGCACTTGTTTGTATTTTTTTTTTATTTTTTCTTCTTGCCCTATTGTTTCAGCTTTTTTAAAATGAAGGTAACGCTATAAAACTTGACGATAAAGCGACCACTTTTCACGTCACCTTTGCATGTAGATGAGTTTAGTATATCGCTCATTTCAGCATCGAGCCTACTGGTAACTGAACCGGGTGTTTGCACAGACTTCATCTTATCGTGGGCGAACGTGTTCTGCAAGCGTTCGACGCTTGCTTGTGGTAGAAGAATCATCTTTTTTTTGCGTGTACCATAGTGTATTCCCTCTCAACTCTCCCGAGCCCCGCTTACGAAACCGAGAACCGAGTGGCGGGGATGGCGCTCATAGTGTGTGAAATTAGCTCGAAAACGGCGATGACGAATGTGTTATTTTTCTGTTACCGACACCTTTAATCAGGTCGATGCAATAGTCGTCAATGAGAAAAAAAATAGACAGTAAAAATGTTTATTTTTTATTTTTATTTTACCAACAACATAGATGGTTTGTAATGTTCAGGATAAATAAAATCACGTACATCAACACGACGATAAAATTTGCCGTCGTAAGGAATGAAATGTTCAAAGTAATCACCTTCGAAGTCTGCAACGAAGTTTATAAAGCACACATCAATAATAGTATTATGTTCTATTAATTTAATTATATCTTCAAAAGACATGATCTGAAATATCGTATAACAGTCTTTTACGCTGTCTGTAACGAGAAGTCGTTCATGATACGAGTCTTTACATGCCTCCTCGAACGGTAAACAGCGTAAAGTAGGGTTAGGGCCCTCAAACACATCGTTCCACGTTGAACATCCAGCAGAGTAAGTAAAATTAAGAGTTTTAACTAAAATTACAACTTGATGACGTTCAGTCCTTATATCAGATCGTTGAAAGACACACTTCAGTTCTTTTAAAAGCTGGAAATATTTTATTTCTTCAGCAAAAATTTTGTACCATAGAAGCTTCTTTATTAAATCATGTATTTCACGGCCTTTTAGAATTTTTTTGTACACAGGATATCGAGGACAAGTTGGAACCCGACATCCGCTCAAAACTTTGCGATTTCTTTGGACGATTGCAACATAAGCTAGAACAAAAATATACCGCTATTTAACAAAATTTTATTCGTTACTAATTCGTAATTTGGTTATTTACTCGTTAAAAACTTACTTGTGTAAGAATAAGTGAGTATTAATGATTCGTTAAACGGAAATTCTCTTTCTTTCTCCATTCCGTAACTGTCAAAATTATGTCGGTCGTTCTTTAAATTTACGATTTATACTGCTTGCTTGCGTTGGCACGAAAGAGCTTGTTAGCGTGACGGGAGGGGGCGGGGGTGCTGCCCGTGCGCCGCTCACGGTTCCCGTCACTCGCCGCTCACGGCCGCCCACCGTGTGGTGGGTCTGGCACTAGCGTCGCTGTGAATCAGCTCGATACAGACACCAAATGAGGTCCTACCACCGGTGAGTAGCTCTTGCCAATCAGTGTAGCAGACGCCACCGCCATTCAGCTTGTTGGTCGCGTAGTTACAGCAGCGCCATCTCTCTCACATCAGTCGTTGCCGAGCCTTCGATGTAAACGAATGGATAGCTTTTATTCAGTCCAACAAATCTCCGTTTTCCATACACGGGTTTACAGGTTTTAGTTTCATTTTGAGTAACTTCACGGAATGCTGTGCGTCGAATTGCAAAATTAGATAATACTATCTCTTCATTGTGTGATATAATCATTTCATGAACTGTGTCGAAATTAACTTGTTGGGCATTAGCATAATTGGGGTCTAATACCTTTTACTTTACGTACGCAATCTTCATCACCATCCGATTTTTTAGACTTGTACGCGTAAAATTTAGGACCTCCGGATAGAAATGAAGTGATATACGTACCGACACCGTTGTCAGCCAGCTCATCCGTCAATTCACTTAGAACCGCGCCGGTTGGTAGATCTTGTTCTCCAGCTCTACTAACGTAAAAAACTGAGTCTGTATCATCGTAAAGGGTACGAGGTCCTAAAACATGTCGATAATTAAATGATTCTTTTCGCTCTTGAGAAGTTGTAAAGCTGGCGAGAACAACACTTGTAGTTGGCGATGATGTCAAAGCTTCGTTC